>JAYRBW010107147.1:0-18706 GCA_036023295.1 Invenusta paracnida
ATATATATCAATCGCGCAAATTCTCTCCACTAGTGTAAGCGCTGTAGTGTTCTGAATTTCACTTGCCAACGGCCACTTATGCAGTATCGCCTTCTGCTTCTTAACTCAATGCCAACGGTCAGAACTAATAAGCAGTCAATGACCACAGTGTAACGTCTACACCATCTCAGCAGTTATAGAGTTAAATCTTAACACGTCTAAATCAATAGAAGCACCGTTATACCTTGCTACCTAATATCTTATTTCTTAGTCTTATATAATAGACTGTGTCATACGAAGCAGCTTCAGTCAGGAGTTGCATCTGATATCAGATTCATTTCATCAAGTCGCAGGTTGCTAGGAAAAAGATAACTCACCCTTTGAAACAATGGAAGTCTTGCAATATCGCGATACAGGAGAATTATCCGACGTCACCGTTAAAGTTACCGAAAAGGAATTTAAGCTGCATAAGTTCCCACTCTATATTAAGTCAGAATTCTTCAAGGAGAACGTTCAGGCAGCTGAGGAGATCGACTTGGAAAACTTTCCCGGTGGAGCGGCCATCTTTACTCTTGTCGCCGATTTCTGCTATGGCAAGCCGATCGACTTTACCCTGGGAAACATCGCTGGACTCCGAAATGCCGCTGAATATTTGCAAATGAAGGGCCAAGGCAACTTGGTGGCTGTCACAGAGAAGTATATCGAGGATATTCTCTCCTCGGCCAAACTCTCGCGATCTGTTGCACCAATTATGGAGATTCTGGTCCAGTGCGGTGAAATTGGGAAGGAGTTTGACACCGCCAAGGTGGGACAAAAATGCTTCAATGCCATCTCGGAGATCTGGATGCGTCCTTCTTCTAGGTTCTCTCCTCGTGGAGGCAGCTCCCGAGGTGGAAGCGACCATTACGAGGATTCGATGATCTCGGATCGCCTGGTCCAAATGCCACTCGATTGGTTTCTTGAGTTGATCAAGACCTGCGTCGACCAAGAGTCCAAGTTGAAGGCTCTTGCTGACCTTGTGTACAAGTACCTCGCCAAGGTCTTCGTACAGGCCGACAAGCTGGATAAGGGAAAATCGAAGAAGAAGCCCGCAAAGAAGGCAGACGACGAGGGAGGTGAAGAGGAGGATGATAAGAAGGACGATGGAGCAGCGTCAGATGCCGAGGCTGATGATAAGAAGGACAAGAAAGCGGACGGCTGTGAAGGGACTGGTAATCCTGGGGAGACGCTAGACGCTGTGATCATGGCGGTTCCGGAGAACACACCGCTAGCGGATCTCATTACGATCGACTGGATCCGACGTGCGTTAGAAATCAGTGAGGACTATGGATGTGAGTGTCGCGATCGGCTACTTCAGCTGGCGGGCAATGTCCTGCATCGATTCAACAGTGACGAGTTGAAGCAGATCCCCTCAGAGACTCTCTGTGAGGTGATTGACAACACTGTGAAGAACGAGAAGGTGATGCCAGAGGTGCTGACCTGTGTCCTAGACACTTACCTTCACGATCTGGCTAAGAAGAGAAACCTCTCGGTGGATGACTTTGTCAAGCTGGTTAAGAGTGTTCCTGATAGCTACCGGATCAACCACGATACCCTCTTTGACGTCTTGGAACAGCTCTTGTCCTCAGGTAAATCAAATTGTATAACAGTTGACGCAAGCAAATAATATTGCGTTGAAATTCGCACAAAAAATCAACGATTCTTGTGAATATATTATTTTTATGATTATGCGCAGTATAATTATTTTGTAAAAGTCGACTAAAATACTAGATAACATTCAAGATAAAAGAGTTAATATATGGTTTATAAATTTGCAAAAGATTCACCGAATGCTAAATGACAAATTTAAACTATATATTTGGAAGTAAACAAAGAATATAGATTTATAATATATGGAATAGAATATTAAAATAAACAATAATTAAAGCTTTCTTAACGCTAGCTATGCAAATACATATGTTAAAGAAACTATTTTTTATCTAAATGTAGAAAAATAAATATTAAAATAGAATATATTAAATACAAAAAAGTTAAAATGAATAAACTAATGCTGCAAAGGATCACAATAATTATATTCTTTAATATTTATATAACTAAATACAACTGAATTTGATACATATACAATCGTTTCGAATATTAATTTTTTAAATTATATCACAGCTATATCCTGATTTTGTTTTTCAGTTTTGCCCTCCATTCTGCCATATTATTTTAAAACAAATTATTTAAATTTCATTATGAATAAACAGAAAAGCGTAGGTATTGACCCAGGGTATATCAGGTAAACTGAGTTAGCCAACTATAGCACCGGTTTGCTGCTGTTTATTCTGCATCAAATTCACTAATTACTGTTCTCTCTCTTACTCTTTCTCTCTTCAATAATAATTACTAGTAAGGAGTACAGAGCGCTGTTATGTGCTTCGTTACCAAGGTGTAAGTACTCAGAGGGTGCTCAACACCCTAACAACCAACAAGCATAACTGCTGTTGGCTCAAATAAGCTGCAATCCACAACACCACAACACATTGAACTATGGGTGCCGTAGTATAGTTGAGTACGATGAAGAGTCTTCTACCCTTTCGTATATTATCCTAATGCAGTGTACATAATTAAGTATATATAGTTAGTGAAAAGGTCTCTTGTCTTACTGGTTTTATATCTTTGACTTAGAATATATTAATTATGATCTTAGTCTAAGCCTCCAGAACGAGTGCCTAAATTGATTAGGTTGAATATTATACGTAAAATGAGTTCTTGCATAGTTTGCCGAGTATAGCATAGTTTTTCAGTGTTTACCTTATAATATAGGCTCGCATTAAATACCATAAATTTCATTTGTGTTGCAGTAATATACGTTATAGAGTGAAAACGCTTACTATTAGCAAAGTATTAGGCTAGATATTAGGTGGCTAGATTGTATGTAATATTCGCTGTCAGCGTATACATTTAGGCTGAAACTATGATTTACAAGTGAACACAGAACAGAATATGCATACATATGTAATACACTTGAATCTTATTTATATAATTTCGCTTTTGAAAAATGAAATGTTAATTAATTAACTGACGCAATTAAAATTAAAATTAATCGATGGATTTTGTTTAGAGAGCATGTGTTATTCATTTAGTTCGATAAACTTTTTACGGCAAATTAGATTCATAAAACTGGACATATGGCAGATAAAAAGAACGAAATCGAAATTTATTGAAACGTTTAGTATAATTCGACATGCGCATGTGTGTACAATTAGTGAATAACGTGCCAAATGACATTTTAAATAAGTGTAATATTAGTGACATAAATGTCACTTAAAACTACAGACATATGCAGAATACTAAAATTATATTGGAGTAGCTTGGATGACGATTAATAATATATTTTTAGTTACTAGCAATATTCCCAGGGACTAATAAAACTAATGTATTTTTAGTAGTCCCTGAATATACCACTTTTCAAGCTGCAATCTATAAGTAGGGTCATACATTTCCTTTTACTTTTGCTGAAATCATTTAGGTGTCATCGCTCGAATCGCTTCGAATATATATAGTTGTTTTATGGAATATGTTCCAAGTCGAATGGAACACAAGTCAAAAACTGAATTAAAACCCATTTCATGGAATAGAAAATACAAAGTTTACAAAAGCATTTCTCCTCCCTTTTCCCTCTCTTAGGCGAAGACATTCCTGACGAGAAGAAGAAGACACTATTAGACGCTGTGGATCTCTCCCGTTGCCACGAAAAAACCCTTCAACGGGCTCTGGAGAAGAACCTGGTACCAGCTCGAGACCTCTGTCAGGCTGCCATCGATCTTGCTGGACGTCTCCGTTCCGAGAAGGACGAAAGCACTGTCCGACCTCCCAAGGTACCTCTTCCTCCTCTTTCGCTCTTGTTTCATGCAATAGTTTTGCAATATAGTTCCTTAAGTAGGTCAAGGCATGAGTGGAATTGTAAAAGCAGGTCAAGGCACACGTAAAGTAATAAAAGTAGGTCTTATAGACATGCGTGAAATTGTAAAGTTGATCAAGGATTATGTCTAATTAAATGTATAGGTCAATGTATGTGTAGAATGATAAATAAAAGTCTACAGTAATGTAATTGACATCATCTATAGATAGCGACTTTTTTCCTTATGTTATTATAAGACTGAAAGTACTGGTAGGTTAACATCAGTAGAATGAATGTAAGCTTAGTTTAGATGAGAATATAATTCTGTATAAATGGTAACGACCCTCTTCTCTCCCTATTCTTTAGTACGTCACTGAGGACAGCGACCGAATTCGTGGAACACGAGCGAGCTATCTGAGCAGCACACCACGTGCCGGGGGTGCCTATGGCGGTGGTGGTTATGGCGGTGGTAGCTATGGTGCTGGTGGCTTAAGTAATTATGACTACGATCAACCGCCGTACAGCAGCAGTCCTTACTCCTCCCGAAGTGAGATATTTAATTAAACTAACTATTAGCGCAATAAAATATTATTTAGTTTTTCATTTTTATCTTAGTCTTAAAAAATGACAAAATGAAAGATATATAATCTTTAATGAAAGTTATTTCGATTATATCGAAGCTTATAAAATAAGTAATAATTGTACTTCTAAAATAATTTAATATATCAATATATAAAAAAGACCGCAGTTTGTGAAAATATAAAATTTAGTTATTATTTTTTAAGTACCTATGTATTTAAAAAAATGTAATGGCGTCTTATGTCTACTTTAATTCAACTATATCCTTTTCGTACCTCTTACTTTTATATCTTTTATACTCAGGTAAAGAAACAAGAAAAATAATTAATGTTCAATGGGTGTTTTCCCTTTTTTTAAATTGTTAATCCATTTTAATTAGATAACCCATTCTACATATAAACCAAGCAATCTATTTAACTAAGTTTATAAAGTAAAACAAATGTCTCTGGTACAATCCACTTCATCCCACATCAGGATTCCTGTATCTCTAGGGAGGGTGATACATCCTACATAAGCCCCACATCATCGGGTGTCCTGCAACTCTGTGTGTGCGCCAGTTCGAACCATCATGATTATGTGACATAGTTTATCGATTGTGATCAGAAGTGATGTAGTAGTTGACGTAACATGACACTGATATAGATCACCTGATCCAATATGCAGTACTATTCTTAGATTACCAGTGTCACCTCCTCTCCCCTTTCACTTCCCTGCTCACTCATACTATACTTTTAATCCTATAACTATTCTCTTTAATTTAGTAACACTTACCCCTCCCCTCCCTACTGCAAAGAATACATATGACCCTGTACTTTAACTTTATCCTAGTAACCTTCATAATGCTTTTCACCAGTTCTTTTATATGTTCTCTACAAAACATGACATTTTTACTGAAATATTTAGATTTCTAATAAAGCGTTCCTCCTTGGATGGATAGTTCATTATTTAAACCCCTTCTCACTGTTTCTTCCTTTGTACAAGAAAACGTTGTTATTAGAAAACTCTATCAACTACTCGAACTCAAATTTTACGCATCTAGAAACACTTATATCCTTAGTTTTTGTTACCGAATGTATTTCACGAAATTCAGTTATTATTGAACCTTTTGAGTCTCATCAAACAATTTTGAAACATTCAATAATACTATATAATTACGTTTTTCATACCTTTTCTGTATTAAAATCATTTCATTTGACATTAAATTCAGATCAATCTCCAGTTGGTACGTTAAACACTTGTTTTAATAATTTGATTATCATGTTTTTAGTTTTTGTTTGTTGATATGTTAAAAAAAGTATTCGTAACATTTATACTACTTAATGTTTGTTTCATTTCACTTCTGGTTAAATATTCTGACCAAGAAATTGAGAACGTTCACTAGAATTTAAAATAAATGTTTAATTGCTGACCATTGTCGTAAATATTACACTTTCAAAGCAGAAGTTTAACTGTCCACATAATAGTACAAAAGTTAGGGAAACCACTTAAGTGCAATTTAGATTAACTACCGATACTCTTATTAAGCGCTCACGTTATAAACAGAGAGACAAATCAATACAATTATATTAAAAGCAGAAAAGTAATGAAATCCTGTACACATGTAGCCATGAATAAAATACTCAAAGAAGTTAAACACGTACGCTTTAACCCGGTAGTCAATACAAACTACTAATAGACAGCAAAGCACTTTTATCTGGTTTTTACATTAATAGAGGTGCAATATAAAACAAATATATACATAGGTCTACTTCAAATCGAAAATATATTATTTACTTTAATCATTTATGATTTTACATTATTTATTTCACTCCAATAATAGCCTAAAATTCATTATATTTAGGTTGTCCAGATCATAGAGTATATATATATATATACAAATTATATATCTGTATATATCGTTTTATTTTAATAGATTTGGGGTAAATTGGAACATGTAGTATTAAATACTTTGATTAAATTAATTTTAAGAACAAATATATATATATTCATATCATTTTAACATACATAAGTTGTCTATAATAAATAATTTATTGCCTGTATATCTCAAACTGTTTTCCTACATACACGATTTAATTGCTCTCAGTTTTGAAAACAATATTTTGCGAAAGCTTTCAGGTAGATAAATATTAGTATTGAACTGTATACAGAATTAATAAGAGTGAACACTCTTTGTATAATTACTCTATGGTCCAGACTGTCACAGAAAAACGACTTTCAATGTCAGAATCACTAAGCAAATTGTCGTTATGTTCTCCATAAAATCCCGAATAGATCTGGCATTGATAATGTTAAATATTTGGATATAAATTTATTTGTTACATATTCCCAGATAAAGGCTTCGCGAAGAAATAGATAACTTGGAACTTTTCAATTTTGTAGGATTAAACATTACATCTATTTAATTAAAATAATTGATATTCTATTTGTTAAACATTTTGTTATGACTTAAAGAAAGGTCTTTTCAGTGTTCTGAGGATACCCCATAAATGAAATAGTTAAACTCTAGAGCGCTATTTGATATTGTATAAAGATATATCCGATATGTCATCCCACCCCAAATTTCTTGCAAGATTTCCTTCACTGGTGTGGTGACGGTATTCGAATGTCTCCCAGCATCACACTAACAAGTGACTACCGTATGAGAACACAAACTTGCTTTTTATCCTATATATCTACATATATATATATATATATATATCAGTGGCAGAAACAAAATGTCGTAAAATAGAAAAAAGTCTCCTAAAGAAATGTACTCGTACAAAGAAAGAAAGAAACTAACCACACAAAAGAAAGTCGTTTTTATCGGATTTCTAAATAATAGTGTCTTCTTTTTACAAAAATGTTGTGTATGGAATAAATAACTAACAGCTTTCAAATTATATTTAGACTTTTACAAATTATTTTACGACTTTTTAATATGAGCAAATGTATATCCTTGTATATACCTCTTTGCATCAGAATAGTTTAACATTGTAGCTTAACTATATATAAATATAGCTCTCCTTAAATCCCAATTATAGATTCTGTATATTTGACACTTATGCCATTATATACTATGTATAGTAAAACCCCTTCAAACAGACATAGAGCGACATATAATCTGTAGCGCACAACTGTTTAAAATTAACGAAGTTCTATGCATACATGTATATTTACACTTTAACATTGCCCTGAACTATAATTAATTCACCATATTTCTTCATATTGTTTCATATTTCTTTTTTAATTACAACAGTAATATTTAATAATTTGTAATAATAATACTATATAATGATAAGCTATATACCTTGATTTAAAATCTGATATTACATATGAGTTTGCAAATACCGATTCGTAATATTGTTCTTCTATCCTTTTTTAATATTTTTTAAGATGTCTATCAAAATATTTTAATACTTTTATTTAGTGCATGATCAGGTAAGTGCGAGTATTGTTCATATAATTATATGTGCATCCATTTAATATTATAAAAACTTAGCCTTTCCCTTAAAAAGCGTATTTATTTAGTAGTAATATTTACAGTTCTTCGTTTAGATTTTCAACATTATAGAATTATTTTGCTTAGTCGCTTTAATATGTATAGATGATGCATTTTTCTATTTAATTGATTACACAATTTTAAAATCTTTTATGTTTGTTTGATCGACAACATTTTCTGTATATCGCTCTTTGTTTATTTTACCCTAATGAAGAGGACTATTTTGTCGCTCCGGTAATTTTAAAATAAAAATGTTTCTTTTTTTAAATGATATTATTCATTTATTTATTATTTATTATTTAATATTTGTGTTATATTTTCTTATAATTTTGTTTCTCAGTTCTGTTAAATCTTGTTTTACAAGGCCTGACAATTGAAATATTCTTGCTAGTCGATCACGATCAACAAGATGATCCTTTAGTTAATTTGCATACATATTTTATATTTAAATTCCCGTTTTACTTTACTGATTACTTCGATTGAAGATTTCTATAGTTCCGCATCCAATAATCAGATTACGAAATAGCCATAATATAAAATTTAAAAGTGTGTAAACGGTATTAAGCAGTCTGGAACAATAGTGGATGTAGTACTGCTTTACTTTTAAATACCTCGGCTCACAACCTTTCTCCAGGTCGCGCCACTCCTGCATATGAGAAGCGACGTATGGACAGCGACAGACGCTACTAGACATTTCAATCGCAACTTTTTTTATGAAGCTGGTAAGCCTATTGCTAACTAACAGCGTTTGCCTGCTCCGAATCATAATCACATAATTATTGGAGGCTAATGCATTTTAACTGGTAACATAATATACTACTTAAATAGTATAGAATTGTATTTATTGTCTTTGCATTTAAATTATTCTGTGAACCACCGTTTCTTTACTCGACTTTAATTAATGAAGACACTTTTGAGACTTTAATCTGCTGCTAGATTATAAAAATAGCTATGATTTTTATATTTTACATTTTCTCTAGGACAAATTACAATTTTTTCTACTATTCTAAGGTAAAAATAGATGCATTTGTATGAAAGAGTTTATTTATATTTATAACAAAAATATATTAATAACTTTTTTTCTTCAGTTTTTCTGTTGTATAATAATATGGTGTTTTGATATGGTTCAACAAAATAAATACTCGAGTAATATTTGATTATATTGCTATTTTATATTTCATAATTATATTCATTGTTTTAATTACAAATCTCCTCTCTTCTCTTCTCTTCTCTTCTCTTCTTTCTTTCTGTTATTTTCCATCAAACCCCTCTATTTCTCATCGCTTCCATTCACTTCAATTATTTAATCCTCTATTATTGAATCAAATTACATTTCCACACATCTTCCTCGCACAGGACTGGTATCTTGAGCGAGCATCGTCACCCTGGGCCTCTTCCAAACTCAAGCCGGACAAGACTATAGACCAACTGCTTCTCGCTTCACCCCCCTCCTCCCGTCCTTCCAGCCGAAAGTACCGTCCCAGACCCCATCCGTTACCTCTTCCAGCTCCAATCAAACCGACTTCAGTTTTATCAACCATCATCTCCTCTTCCCCACCCCATCGCTACAGTAGCCACCAACCTTATAACCGCCAGTGTCCCAGCCAGAGCTGTCCACGCCGTCTTGATATTGATCTTCGAGAGGACCCCCTTTCTCCCTGTTCCAAAGAGTTTCCCCATCATCACTGCAAAAACTACCACACTTATCGGTATCTCTAGTATTTCTTCTCTGAAGAATATTCCACCTTTTTCTTCCTCTTTTTACCTTTCGTTGTTTTTCCAATTTCTATAGACTTTTTAAAATCTTATTTAACTTGTCTTTTTTTGTTTTTTAGGATTATTCATTATTAATTGCTATACAAACAATGTAAACAAAGCTGTTATGACAAACAACACTTGCAGCCTATAATTTATATTTGATACTTACGCTTTAGAAATTAACAAATTGTGGACAACACTACGATGTGACTTCTTTCTCTTATCGTTTATATTATATATTATATAGTGTTTACTGAAAAATTAGTTTCTATAAACTATATTTAGCTGTGATTTTTAAAGGCCTGTTCGTTGAGCTCCATTTATTATATATGCCCACATTCAATTCATATGGAGCATTTTTATCCATCATACAAAACATATATTATATATTCAGTTCATTAATACTTTTTCATTGTGATAAAATACCCCATTCCCTTAGGATCCTCGATGGGTCTTATTTCGTCTGATGTATTTTCAATTTACAATATTGTTTCTTTCGGAATTTATACTGATTAAATTTCTCATTCTCTTACAATGGCTTCTAATATTAGATACTTCATGTGTTGCCTTAGAAATCTATTGTGTATCATTTTAATTCTGAGATAAATGATATTTAGTTTCACTTATTATTATTAATTATTATTAATTCACTTATTAGTTTCACCTACATTATTTATTACTTTTAAAATGAGCACTATATACACCTTAGTGTTAAACTAAGTATGTTATAACAACATTTAACTGTGAACTGCGGGGCTAAGAGACCCGGATTCGACCGGTGAACCTACTTTGAAGTTCTCATCGCTTGTCGGCATCTGTGTTAGTCGAGTTTTTAGCTGCCTGAAAAATCCTACTTTTGGGTCTGATCCCGGATCTTGCAAATGGGGACCGCAAAAGAAAACCCACTAGTTGCTCATGCTTCTAGTATGTCCATATGTAATATAGTCGCTTAAATAGTAATAATAATGCTGTGTGGGTCGCGTCAAAAAACGTTTAGCTAGTTAGGAGTATTATAGAGTAAATAAAATAATTTTTTTATTCAAAAACGATTTTTGAGAATAGTTGGTCAAAACTATAATTGAGATTATCAAAATAATTTCTCAAAGGATAACAATTTCAGTTGAAATGGTCAATAACAACTAAAAGGGAATTTTCATATATCTGAAAAGTAGAAATGTTGCACCGAAAATATTAAATTATAAATTTAGTGGATATATGTTTCATTACTGAGTAGTATAAATCTTTAATGATAATTTTAATATTTATTTTTCTATATTTATTTTGCATTCAATGAAAATTCTCAAAAATTAATATTGTCATTAATAACTAACTATATATGTATATAATATAAATCCTTATATAGACAATTTAAAATCGATATCCCTGATATATATTAAAAGATTTCTGAAAATCGACAGAATACGAGCACACTACTTATTTAAAAATTATAGAACATGAAATGAGAATTGGGTAAAACAATAAATTTTCCCTCAACTTTTATTTTTTTATAAAATGAGAATTATAAGCAATGTTCGCTGCAGCATTTAATAAAATGACAAGTGTTGTGTAAATATATTTGAAATTATAATGTTGTTATTCACGTGTAATTTCCGTGTATTACGCGATAAAATAGTCAGGGTTTGATAACCATTTCAGTTTTGTATGGATACTAAAACATCTACATAAACTTGCATAGATCAGTTTGGTAATTTAAATTTCGATTTACACAAAACAGTAGCGATTAATAATGGCTTCAAAAACAGATGTAACGTACATTTTTTAGATGTACGCTGCAAATAGAGATCGGAAATTATCCTTCTAGTTATTGATTTAATTCAATGTTTTCTATCTATTAATTAAAGCAACATAGAGCAACATATTGAAAAATGTGAAAATGTGAAAACTTTAAAAATGAAGATATACAAGTAGTGAGTCTGACAATAAAAGTAATTAATTGCCATTAGAGTTTAATTCAACTAAATTAATTATAACTGTATAGTGGTTTATGGGACAATATGCCTTTAATTTTATAAGATCATTGTTAAATATATAAGTAGTAGTGTGGGTGACTTCAGGATCACCCCCCACTTCTCCCTCCCAGCCAATCACAATCGAGTATGACTTCAATCAATGAAAGGGCACGAAGAATCATATACAAAACGCGAGCGTCTGTTATAGTCATTCTATTTCTGCTCTCGCCCGTGTACGGCTGTATTCATACGCGCTCTCGTTGTATATGGATACTGACATCGCCAAAATGAATCAATTCCTTGATGATCTACTCGGATTTGATCAGTCGTTAGACTTTTCGATCTGTCCATCAACCTCATCTGCTCAGCCTACTATTACCTCCCTGCCAGCACAGCTGTATAGCGATAGTAACATCGCAGAAATGAATAAATTTATTGATGATCTACTCGGGTTTAATAAACCAATAGACTTTTTCAACCTCATCTGCTCGGCCTACTATTACATCTCCGTCAGCACAGCCCTGCTCTACCAAAACTCGAGCTTTCATCTACGGCCAGTGAATGGTAGATACAAAAAGCCGCTTCCATCTGTATAAACATAGACAGTCATGTCACCCCGACACTATTCCTTCAATGGAAGACTATTATGACGACAACATAGTTGCGCATCATCTGCCTTTAATGGTGCGTTACGGTATATACGCTTCGAACCCATCAATCCTCCTATCTAGCCTCCAGATTTTCTCTCTTCGATAAGAGCCCTGATCAATGAGACAACAGCCACTCTACCCATCGGCTGTATCGAGTGTAAGGTCCACCCGGTCTTGTCTCTCCGCACCCTCCAAATAGACCGCACAAAAATGAGAACCTACAGTCCGAGTAGCAGCTGATATCTCTCACTGCTGAAGTAGTCACCAACTCTACCTTCTTTGACTACATCTACCAAGGCCTCTTGCGACAAGTAGAGGAGTTTTTCCAGAATAGATCGAACTGGGTTATTGAAACTGTAGAGGGGTTAGATATGAGAATAGTTAGGTACCACAGTATTCCCAAGACACGTGGGAAGAACTACAATGAACTCCCTCTCCGACAGTCAGCCAGGCAAGCTGTTATCAATGTCAACAATGGAATCCGGGAGGTTTGCATTAGGTATGCTTTGCTTTCCGTACAGCATAGACAAACTCGTGAGCACGTTATCAGACATAAAGACAAACTAAGAAGGTTTGTGAATTCGTGTTGTAGTCCAGCACTCTATAAAATAAATCGGGTTTACATCAAGCCAGAGGGGGTGCATCGAATTAGAAAAACACTTGGAGGTATACAAAAGGAAGGCGCCTTTCCTTTCCTCTCCTTCTCCCTTTACTCGCTTTAGCATAGAAGGCTGCATTCGCAGGGGCCGTATCAAGTGGTGTTGGATTTGGAGTGGAAAAGCTGTTACAGTGATATGGCACCTACCACTGATGCCTATCGTCGTATGATGATAATAAATGATGCGGATTTTAATCATTCCATGAAGGGGAGCGCTACGGAAGATAGTGACCTATCTATTGATTAGGCACAAAATCTCTGTGCCTATACTTTGAATGAGGAAAGAAAACGAATGAACAAAGAGACAACACCTCCTGCCTCCCCTCCCTCTCCTCCTCCTTCAAAACCACCCCTATCTCTATCAATAATCCAGCGGAGTATTGACACGTTTTCAGATATTTGATAGACTGTTTGACATTTGTTACAAACTGATCAGGGTCTCGAGTTTGAAAACCAACTAGTGCGTAATTATCTTAGTGAAACTCATGGAGTGGAGTTATTTTGTGTCAAGTCTGCACACAAACAGCCATGGTCAAAAGATTTAATCGTACCATGAAGTCGAAAATGTGGCGTGCTTTTACTAAACAGGGTATATAAAGTGATTGGAACTGCTTCCTAAACTATTGACCTCTTATAATAACAGTCATCATCGTATACTTAGTCGTGTGCCAAGTCAAGTAACTCCTGATAATGAGACAGATGTATGGTTACACTTTTATGGAGAAAAGCTTACTAAACGGAAACCAAAGTATATACTCGGCGAGCGCGTGCAAATTTCCAGACACAAAGCCACCATTGAAAAGGGCTATGTACTGAACTGAAGTAAGGAAGAATTTCTGGTTCACACTGTCAATATAAACAGTGCGTTCTCTGTCTGACAGTGTAGTGGAGGATCGCTTTTTTAGCAGGAGATGCAGAGAGTGAGTGCACGTGATGAAACCTATCGTATTGATGAGGTTTTTCACACACGCTGTAGTGGTGCGCATAAACAAGCCCTTGTGTCCTGGAGTGGTGATATACGCAAAAACCCTACTTGGATACCCTATGTCCAACTAACTCGTGTGGAAGATGTCCCATATTAATCAAAGTGATGGCTTTTACACTGTTCTTCCGAGCAATGTACACGAGGAGGGCAAAGAAAGCAATACAAACACACCATCTCACTATACAACACAGCTGACTAATAATATCACCTTGGATGTTCCTGGTGATCAATGGGAAGTCGGTCTAGTTGAGATGTCTTTTGTAAATTCAATCAAAACAATCAGTAAGGGAGAACGGATTCACATCCTCAAAATTTAACCCGAGAAAACTGTCAATATTACCATCCAGCCCGAAGGAGTTTTTAAAACAGCAGGCTTATCACCAGGGAAACGGATGATTCTTATTAATAAAGACAAATTTATAATCTATCATAAAGACTTTTTTCTATGGTATAATGTTAGTTTGCGTAGATTTGGTATTTCAAGGAGAAATGACTCGCTCAAAACCATCACATTGGATCACTGGGTGTAGCAAATCATGTAAATATAACTAGAGGCAAAAGGAGCGAATTTTTCGAACCGAGTGATGGAGATGCATCAATTACATGGGACTTAAGTGCACCGGAAGGAATATTATCTTATAGATATTTTCTTTTTTCACTGTTTAAGCCTCTGCCAAAAGAAAAAGCGAATAGAAAACAACCAATGGAAAACCGGATGCACAACCACATCCGCAAGTTTGGACTTACCTTTGAAATGGAAAAAGTAGCACCGCTGAAATTCTCGGAATACTACCAGTCACCAGAAGTGCTTGGGGAGGAAATCAAAAAACTTCTTAGGCGTAAACAATCGATAAAGAGTAAACATAGATTTGAATTTATTGCATCAAGTAATAGCGTGAAATTTTTTATGTCTGATGATAAAAGTTCAGGTAAGATGGATTTACTGCAGTTCTCAATGTACTTGGTTTTACTAATGCTATACTTGGGGAGAATAAAGTCGCCCAGTATGCTCCAAATCTTTAGAGGGGAATCTATAGTCTCTATGTATACTGTTACCTATGTCTTGAAACATATGTTGGCAATCCACTTGTACTTATGTAACGCACGGTTAGTTATGAACGCGAAGGAGCCTTTGGACAGACAATTACCAATCTATATGATATTCCATTATATGTACCCCTCAACAAGCACACAATTAATAGTATTGAAGTAATGCTGTGTGATGATACAGGGCAAATAGTCCCTTTTGTTGAGGATAAGACAGTACTTACACATATCCGCCGTCGAACAGCATAAACATACATGTACACACACACACTCTCTCCTACTATGGCAGCTGCAGCCTTCAGCGATGACGGGGACTATTCAGGTGATGAATTGGTAGAAGATGCTCGTGAAATGAATCCCCTACTCAGCATAATATATCACTTGTTTACTGCTGATGTCAATCGGAGGTATGAAAATGCGTTGACATTGGCTATAATTGATGGGCTTTGATACATTTAATACTGCCGTAAACAGTGGCATAAAAGTTCTCTGCCGATGGGTCTTGAGACTAAACTAAAGCGGACGGTACGATCAAAGTATTTATTCGTTGTCTAAGTTTTATGAGCAGGCTGAACAACCACTCGATGGAATAGTGCGTGCCTTTGCCAGACATAACATTGTAGGGGGTTAACTATCTATAAACATGGAGCGAAGACAAGCCCACACATAATGGGTTATGTGATACCAAATACAGAGCGGTGGAACGCTCCCTGTTTACTCGGATTATAGAAGACAAGTGGGTGGTAATCTGTTTAAAACAAGAGGACGCGTTTCAATGCCAATACTTAGAAAACTATTGTCTGTATTTAAAAAATTGGGGAAGCGTGCCGCCATTTCTGCACTTACACTAGATACGGGTATGGAAGGAGACATGATGGTTGGAAACTTTAAAAGTATTCCTGAAAATCTCAAGAAGCAAGACCGAAATGAAAATAATGATATTGGGCGTGAGCATCTGAGACAGGATGTCTCTTACTGGGTAGCAGGGTAGTGGAGCGCGTATGAGGAGGAGAGCCAAGCCTATAAACATGAAAGGGGTAGAGTTAAAAAGGCCACTCCTCATGTTAAACGACATAGAAAACTACCAGTAGTATGATTACACCAAATGACTGCCGTGCATAAAGAGCGAGCTCTCTTTGTTTGAGGAGAGACCTGTTCAGACTGTGCTCGATCCTGCGCAATGGGTAGATGTACTCCCTCTAAATAATGTCACTCAAGACAACTCCCATCGAGTTTACGATATATCTTCCTCCCCTGATGAATATATTGTCATGAACGATACTATCCTTCACTTGCGTGTCAGTTATTAAAACAGATGGTACCACACATGCAGTCGATGCACAAAAGGTGGTACCAGTAAAGAATTCGATGCATTCTCTCTTCTCCGATGTGAAGCTTACGCTAGGCAATACCAAAATTGAGGGAGGGGTGCCCTACAGAGCATATCTCAATAACCTGGATCTATTTTCCGGTGCAAGTAAACAGGAACAATTGTTGACATCTGGTTTTATCAAGGATACGGCAGGAAACAGATGGAAACAAAGGGGGCATCATATTTGCACGCTTTAGAGCAGGTTTCCTGAGCGTAGCAGGGACCGTATTCAACTTCTTCTGCGCAGTAGGAGTCCCCATCGAAACTGCTGCGTCCCCCGGTGTTGGAGAGTTGTCATGCATTAAAAAAGCTGTTGTAGGAATGAGGCACGTCCATTGACTCATATTTTATCTGCACCACGCGTAGGTTGAGGCTGCCCACGTAGTCAGTGTCACCATGTTGTCCCATATAGATGCCGTTGCATCGTAAAATAAACTGGAAGCGGTCTGGTCCAGTCATCTCCTTCGCCTTTATCGGGTTAATGCCAGTCCAATCGAAGCCGCGCACGTTGCTTGACATCTTAGCCCAGTGGATGTCTGATTGAGGAGGGAAGGTAGGTCGCAGTAGAGGTGTAGTCTTGTAGAGCTCTCGCAGTGTCTTGGGGATGCCGCACTCTTCATCAACGAGAAATGATGCGAGTTGTATCTGCACTTGGTATTCGATCCATCCAATATTTGCACGTAAGTGGTCTTGTGGTTCACCCCGGTCCGACTCGTCATTGATTAAAGGGAATCCAATAATTTCTCTATCCTTGAAGACTCCTTTGATGCTTTAGAAGACCGTACTTTTGAATAGCAGCGCTGATTCTGACTCGCTCACAACCAGGTTGATCATGTTGATTGAGCGATCAACCGTCTTAATGCAACGGTGAGGTCCTACATGGAGTGAAGGCATCATTGGTAAGTATTGTGGTTTGATAATAAAGTGTGTCGTCATATTGCAGGAGAGAGAGGAGGGAGGATACGACCGTTCACTAGCGTCAACAAAAGTGGAATGAACGAAAACGAACGCGCGCTTCCCTTTTATACTTAAGCAGCCATCTTTTTGGCTGAAGCCTTACTTGATTATGATTGGTCGGGAGGAAGGGGGAGTGATCTTGAAGCCACAAATCCCTAATACTTATATATACAGTCAAACACCGATAATGCATGCGTATGCACCACTAATACGTACAATTTCAATTAACCAACTATTTCGTATGTTAAATCGTATCGATAATGCGTACCTTTTCAATTTCCCAATTAAATAATATACAGTGTTTTAGAATCAATAATGCGTATGACCTACTTTTATATATTTTGGATTTAAGTATATGCTTTTTTTAAACAGTAAAATCGGTATAAACACATGACATTAGTTGTTAAATTCAATACATTTAATCAGCGCAAGGGGTCAAATATTATGTGTTATCGATTGTCTATGTTTTTTCTTTTCTCTGTGTTGTGTTATCATTAACAGGCTACTTATAATAGGAAATAAATTCAATTGGATGTAAAGTCAGTTATATATATATATTTTTTAATGAAATAAGCTAAATATCGATAATGCGTACTTTTTCCTTTTCCTCGGGAGGTACGCATTTTATCGGTGTTTGACTGTAATATGATACGTATTATTAAATGTAAATACAATTATCCGATTGCATTATATAAATTTAACAGAATCCAAAATACAGATAAGTATATATAAATTAGAAACAGATGTATCAGCTTAAAAAATGTATGCTTAACGTATATTTTTATGTTTATACATGATATATTAAGAACAATACACAGTAGATGTTGTTTTCTCTTATATGAATAGACGATAAATGTAATCATTTTAATTTAACACTGCGTTAATGATCACCATATAGCGATTTTATCTGTAGACCAATTTATAAATGGTATATGTTTAAAAATCTCTATTATAGTAAATTGCATAATATCTACACTGCTTGAAAGGTTATCAATGCTCACTTCAAAGTCTCAGAGAGACCCTTTAACACGAAGAAACTTGTAAATCAAGCGGTTTTTTTTAATTCTATCGAATGGAATTTCACATTTGAAATTATTTGGTTTCATAATATAACCCTTTCTTCCAGACTTACATCGAATGATGAGCTCTGCAGGAAACTGAGCACTTGCGAACAGTTCCCTCGTCGATGAAAAGCTTTGAAGAGTCTATAAAGCATATCAATAATGCTATAAAACTGTCTTTGTGAGTCGATAATTAAGAGCTCTACGTCCGCTAGAATCAGGGAAGAAAGAGGAGTGGTCAATTAGTACGTACAATGATATCGGTTATTCAGAAAAATTTTTGAGCGTCCGGATTTATTGCCAATTTGTCCGGATTTCTAATCATT
>JAYRBW010107158.1:0-18705 GCA_036023295.1 Invenusta paracnida
GATAACATATTGGTCTATTTACATACAAATTTATAGGACGTTATACCTATGGGAAGTGTGATTTTGGAGGGGGGGGGAGGCGAATCAGCCCCCCCGGTTCTGGGAAGCGAAAAAAAATCCGGTTCAGATAGGGTTAAATAACTTTGAAAACACAGAAGATATTATTTTTTTATAATTATTTTATAATAGATATTTCTGTAAATATAATGTTAAAGAATTCATAGCATACGCCCATCAGGGGAGCCGGGAGCAACAGTAAAGCCTCTACTTTTATATTTCTAAGGAGGCATAGCCTTTGTTTACCACATATACCTGATCAACCAAATTTCCCCCGTGTTTTTAATATATATATATATAACCTCTAATGAGATCCATTCAGTTATATTTGATAACATGTTCTATCGCATAATGTGAAATACAAAAATAGTATTAGAGAAATTTAGTTTACTTGATCAAATTGTCATGTTTCAGAATAATTTTTAAAAGTTCTTAAAATAATTTATGTCATGTTATAAATATCATTTAATGGATTTAATTTTTTTTATATATGTATATACATAATATTTTTATATATACATGTAGGTACATCTGTATACATATATTTTACAACCACCTCAGAAAAAGCTGATTAAAATTATTTTACTGGAAAACCTTATACCAAAGAATATCCAAATTTTTAATAAAGCTGCCTATATAACTAATATCATATTTGGTCCCCACTCTGTATGTATATTTTAATTGCTCTACCACCTAATCATATCCTAGTTTTTGCAAAAATAAATTAACCACAATATTGGTTTACCAAAGATGTAATAGATTTAAATCTCGACTAAAATTGAATAGTAATAAAATAAAACGAAAAGCCTTATGCATGTAAACAGTAAAACATATAAAACATGTATAACAACTTTATCTTTAACTTAAACTTAAACTTTACGCTTTAACTTTACAAGTATAAAATGACATAACTATAATTTATATAATTAAATTTGAGAATTTATATATATGTACATATAATCATATCAGTAAACGAATAAAGAATTCTATATTCACTTGATTATTTGTGGAACATCTATATTTTAAATTTAAAGTGATTATAGGCAAACTATAGCACACTGTTACTTGATTTTAATAATAATATTTATTGATCTTCAATTGTGAATCAAATGTTAATTATTTAATCCTTATCCGCTTTTTCTTGGAATATTTATAAAAAATTATATACATATATCTAAATTTTATATATCTATATAATTTTTTTTCTTTTCTATATGACATAATTTATTTATACATTCACAGGACTTCCATTTCAAATTGATTACTCTTTTAATATCAACGCTAATATTTACCCATTAAATTTGACTTCATCTTGTTTTTATTGATTTTTCTTTAATAATTATCGAGTTCTACGTATCGTCAGTAGGAACCATAAAGAAAGAATGGCAAGAATTGTCAGTGTTAGTTTGAATGAAAGTGTCGTTAAAATTTAGTCTCCGTTATCTAAATAAAATTATAAATTTGGATATCTCCGTTAGAAATGAGTAAAACAATTTACATACGTAATTGTAATTTTTTGTGTGACAGATCTTATTAATCATTAGTTTGTGGTCAGTACAATACATTTCAATTTTGCTTACCACTTTTGAAATAAATGTCAGTAGTAAATAAATTCCCATTAGTGAATTGTTTTAAGATAATTCATATAACCCCCTATAGTTATTTCAGGGGGTTTACTTTGGCAGTAACGTATAGCAACCGAAGTTAGGCTAAAATGTTATTTTGAATGAATTATAAATAATCATACACAAGGTTACACCAATCTTATGTGTCAATATATATACTGCAATTCTTTAAAAAATTAGTAAACAAACACATTTTTTGAAATTAAACTAAATTATTGGTAAACAAATCATTTTTTAAGTTAAACTATATTTTTCTTTTTTTTTATATTTGTTGTTAAACATATTTAATTTAAAAGACTTAGTTTTTCTAAATGTTTATTTCATTAGTTTAAATATGCCATATATGTACCTACATTATTTAAAGAGGTTATTAGAAAATGCCATGCAATATTGTTTCATTGAATATAAAAAACACATATATAAATATAATCGAACAGATGAACAACTCAATAGAAACATAATAAAACATTACGTGTGAGACCCAGAAACAATTTTACTTGTCACTGATTATACAGTAACCAATATTTTTTTATTTTTTTATACTTTTATAAAAACCACCTTTTTAAGTTTAAATCGTTTAACTTATTTTAAAGATTTTTTAAATCCAACTAAATATATTTATTAAATAATATGTTTCATGCGTTTATTAATATTTCTGTTGCAATAAAAACTAGTTATTATTGTTATCTTGTTTTGATAATTCTCTTCATTATCTGGTTTGTGGCTCTTAATTTGGTGATTTCCCTGTCCAAATACTGCAAATTATATATATGTACATATATACATACCTATATATGTAATTTAGTAAAGAATCATAATTTATTCGCTGCTATTTAGGCACTATTTTTACATATATTTTAGTTATTTTAGATTTTAATAGATTTTATTTAACCAGAAGAAATGTATTTAATATCTCTGTATAATTTCTTTAAATAAGCAAATTATTTATAAATATTGTTATATATTAATAAGTTTCTTTGTCCTAATAACTTTGACATTATTACAAAATAGGAAATTATAGTATTTAGTGAAAGCATGAATTTATAAAAACTTCCCTTATTGTTTGCAGCACTCAAAACTTTTACGTAAAACGTTTTAAAATATTATATTAAAATGACAACTGATCAGTTTTTTAAGAAATGTAATAACCTCCTTTTATTGTCATTATATGGACCAACGTCATCCAAGCGTATTAAAAATAAAAAAATATTCTATGCAATTTTTATATTATTTGAAAGTATCAACATTGTGGGAAAGAACAGTTTTTTTAGACAATACCACCGAAACTATTAACTAAAAACTAACCAATTGTTGACAATTCTCTAGTTAGCAAACAACTGAACTAGAAAAGTTCTTTTTTGAGGTGTGGTACAAATGGAAAATTGGAATAGTTTATTTTGAAAGGAAAAATAATATTCTAATACTTTATTAGTGACTAATAATAATATTGAGAAAAAAATACGGATTAATCCTATTTTGATGTCATTTCGTGTTCTCAGTGTCTTTATTCTTCTTACCGTTACACCATGTATAAGTGAAGATGTCTATAATCTCTACTGGCCCTACAATAACGGCATGAAAATATGCCTCGGATCGGGGTTTCCCAGTTTACGACTACCATTTACATCGGAAACAGCTATGGGAAAACTTAACTGTGCCGGTATCTGTCAACGCAAACAGTGCTGCTTCTTTCACCTTTCGCCATCCACTCAAAACTGCCGCCTATTCTACAGTTACACTGGATCCAGTGTCCCAACTTCTCTGGGGAAAATTTCTACCAGTCACTATGCCCGAAAATCCTGCTCACACAAGGCCACAGTTCTCAATATGAAATACACAATATTCTTTGATCAGGTCAAATGGTCAACTGCACGGGACAATTGTCTCAATCGAGGCGGTAGTCTTGCTGAAACAAACAGTGCTGCTAAAATGTCCGCAATAAGACGGAATATGATAGACGCTTTAAAAAATAGTCAAGGTGAGTTTCAAATAGTTTGCATTGTACAGACCATAGAGTAATTATATATATAAATTCTCTATGGTACAGCCTGCCTTATAAATGATGGGTTAATAATGTACAATATTAATAATATTATATCACAAAATTATTCCTTCATAGCCATAGAAATTAATCACTAGAATATGTATACATAAAATAGCATTCAAAAATATTTCTATTGAATATATATATTATTAATACATATATTATTTTCTAAATTAAGTAAATACGAAAACATTTACATAATAATAATGTAAACAACATATATATTTTAAAATATATCAGTGTTATATTTTTACTCGTCTTTTAAATCGTGCTAATTAAAACTCTGAAAAGAATCTTTATTTTTGGCATCAAACTTATTTTTTTAAATTGTTACGTCATTTTTTAGATAGCTGGATTTATTTAATACATATATAAAGTAAAACAAATAACTATATTCATAGCGTTAATTATATAAGTTAACAATTTCTCTATTTCCAAAATACTGAGATTATATGTTGAGGCCACTGGATCAGCGATAGACAGATCCGACTCTCCTGGACGTTGACACTCCGTACAGCTCCTTGTGACCAGGTTTTATAAGCATAAATTCACATGCCTGATGATTACCCATATCTTTAAGTAAAGGTAACTGAAAACTTTATATGGCTACATTTGTCTACTGGTCTTACTGTTTGTATAGTTATTAAAATATATACATACCCATAACTGTAAGATATCTTCAAATATATATATATATATATATATGCATATGGACTATGTGCGGCTTTCATAGGACCAGGCAGAGTAGTCGGGTGAAATTGTTTTGATCAATACAACTAGCTCCTTTGCATCTCATAAGTAACAAAAATGGAATTTATCATAATTTTGAGTTCATTGGTAATTTTAGTTTGCCTTATAGTCTCAGTATATCGTCTTATATATGTCCCTCGCTTTGTAAAGTTTTATCCAAGAATTTAAAATAAAAATTATGAAAAATATTTGTTTCATTTAAGAGGGCTTGTATGATTCAAAGAGAAATTTCAAAATATTTTTGTAAATTTTTTTAGGTGTAATGTTGTAATTATGTTACAAATAATACATATTGGTATTTTAAAGAGTATGTTCATCTCAGAAAACATGTATTAATATTAATTTCTTGGATAATTTGATGCTTTACAAAATTTACAAGTTTATTATGTATAAATAAATACATTCAAGGGTACATATATTTTTGTATGCGGGCACTCATTCTTTGCCCAACCGTCTATCTTCTCACAGATATGGAGTACTGGACTTGCTCAACCGTCTACACCTGTTATTTTCTCTGGGTAGGTGGAATCCAAGAAACCAAGGCGGCCGAGCCCAAGGGTGGCTGGAAGTGGGCAACCTCCGGCCGAACCATCGCTCTTGTCCAAAACTCCAACTACAATGAAGGTGTGGACGACTCGGATGGTATGGAAAATTTTCTCGGTGTTGTGCTGAAGAAGAGCAAGTTTCATAATTCCGCGGAGGATTCCAGCTTTTTCTTTAACGACAAAAGGGACACTACAACAGCCGGATATGTGTGTGAATGTGTTTAGGAGAACTGTGTTCATTTATTGTATTACTATTTTTATTATGGATATTTGCATACTTAAATTGAATAATATACATGTATATACTTTAGAAATAACTTCACAAAACTGGAAGGCTAGAGCATAGTGGCCAAGAAGAAATGCTTCGACATTTAGACTTTTGATGGTGTAAAGGGAATATTTTTAAACTATTTATTCTGCATTGTAAATCTAATATATAGGGGCCGACAAAAAAAAGTTCGTTTTTTATTCAAATAATGTTAGAACTTTTATTAGTAAAAAATAACTGCAATACATGAACAAGCTTATTAACATGTATAATTATGTAAACAAATACAGTTCTGTGGTACATGCATAATTATGTAAACAAATACAGTGACTACCAAAACTACCAATGACAATGCACTATTAGTGAGCTATTTACTATATAACAGATATTTAGTCCTTTATAACACCATTTGATTTCTCTCAAAATTTTGATAAAGAAGCATTGTGATGAAGTCTTTTGTTTTGTCTAAATATTTTGTTGTGGATAGATAATTGGAATCTTGCATAAATTACCATTGAAAGTCAGTAGATGGCTGTCCTAGTATTTCTCGCAATCTTAGTACATAGCATAATACTAGATTTATCCCAATATATACACTGAATTTGTGATTTATTCATGAAGACTTAATTTTATAAATAAAAAATATAAACAACGTTTTTGCTTTCAATTGTATAAATTTTATGAATTGTGACAAACTTTCATTATATATAATAATGTATAATACCTAACGAATTTTAAAATAAAAATGATTGTAGGTTAAATAAATATCATTGTTTTAAACCTATGCTCACTATTCTAGGTTGACGAATTATATAAATTTTATAACTTTGTAGAATACTAATGCTTCGATATCAAAGTATCGAAATATTTTTATAATTTTAAAATCACTTTAGAGAATTATGTTGGATTCCATCGATATACTTATTCGAAAAATTAGCGCTTCTTAGAGCTTTAATTTATAAAAATTAATGAATAAATAGTTAGTTAGATAGATAAAATAAATGCATATACTTATAAAATCTTATTAATGCTTATTATACGTATTATAAAACGTATTTTCTAATTATAAAATGAATAATATATCTCATAAACTTAAAGTCCTTCGACGACTACTCTGGAAAATAACGGCGAAGTAAATATATACTTATAACTCAACTGTTCCGATACAGGTGCATCCACGATGGAAATACTGGTAACTTTTGTTTGTCATTTTTGTAATATTTGATTAAAAAATTAATTAATGAAATACTTGTAAACTATTTATTGATATACAGGAGTACGTTTGGCATATAGTTTCGTTTTAATAATCGATCAAAGTATATTATATTATTTGGGTCCGCAAACAGTATTGCTGTTTGAGGCTAATTTTGTCAATATGTAGAAATATTTCCAAACTAGATTTGTTAGATACCTAGCTATACGAAATAAGTATTGCTTACATTGATATAAGAATTCGACGTCTATGCTTGCATATCTACAAACGTCACAAATCGCCACCTAACACATCGGGAGTAAACTAAAAACTCTAGAAAAGGAAGAGACGGTAAATGTATTGTTCAAATAACACATGTTGTATCCATGATAGAGAACATTAGAGCTGAGCCTAATCGATCGCTTTGAGGTGACATTTCGAAGTTTAGTTCTATTGTCAGTTATTGCTAACAACTCCATAAATTTCGTGTTTTTGGATTTAAGCGGTGACATAAATAATTTGCATAACACATTAAACAAAACTATTAAATTTTATCACAGAATGTATATATATATAACCTTTAAAAATAAAATTACAAATTTATAAACAGTAACCTTGTGCTATATTCTCATCATCAAAGTATTCGCACATTGATTAATCTGTTTACGTTTGTGCGTTTCAGTGCCAGAACCTTTTATTATTGCAGCTTGTGTATAAATTAGTGAATCTAGTTTAATTTGAATTGTATTCAAACAAACAAAACGTATAATGAAGATTGCATTTAATTTCAAATATTTTATGATAATTTTTGTTTTATTTTCTTTTTGTTAAAAGAAATTGTAAAATAAATGTTGTAATTCAATATGATTGGAATATATGATATAATTTGAATGAAAATTCGTTTTAGATTATAGTCTTCGGTAGTTTTCGAACTGTTCGTTGCATATAATGTTGGTTTTATGTTATTATTATCGTGCCCAAACGAATCAAAATACTTTAAGATTATAGAACTTAATATTGAACTTATTGTTGAACTTGTGATTTTCTATAGATCAAGATTATATGTCATTCTAGTCAGTAAAAACTAAATTTGATAATTAATATTAAAATATTATTCTCAATATTTGAAAACAATCTTTAAATGAAACTTTAACTAAAACGCATTATTTAAGTAAAATACAAATCCCTTTTGAATCTAGGTGAATAAAAAGACATTTATTTTATTGTACAATTACGAATTATTACGATTACGTAGATATAATATTTTATACTCTCCTTTAGAATTAAGAGATCGAGGACTTCCAAAGATTCTATTATGTATCAAATGTAAATAAATCATGATTAAGAATCGTAAAATAACGATATGTGATTGCTACATGTACCTTTATAAGTTTTCTTTACTAGCATTTTCGATATTAACTTTATAATCCTAATCTGATATTAAATTGTAAGTCGTTGTTAATGCAAAATCTGCCATATCTAAATATTTCAAATAGTAAACATTAAGTAAGTGTTTATATATTAAAACATTACTATAATATTGAAACAAATAATTCATACGAAAACATGTTTCATGCTACTTTTGACTGACACCTTATAATTGTATAACATTTTAATTTCATGTGTATATTTCATTAGCCACATACAGCACACAATTTATCCAATTTCAGTGTTTTATTGAATATATTAATTTATATTAATTTAATTCACTTAATTAAACTTTAAAAAAATATGTTCCGTACTACTTTTGTCCGACAATTTATTATTATAGTACTATTAAAGTTAAATTTTTGTGAATTTTGTCTATTTGAAAAGTCATACAAGATTTAAATGCCATATTCACTTAATGCATTGTTTCAAAAAATGGCTTATTTAATATATATTTTTAATGCAAGGTTTATAAATTATTAGTCTATTGTTAAATTTATATTAAAGCAATCCGTGAATACGTATTATTTTATTAATTTATGTATTTATGTTTAGTTGTATGAATATTAATTTACCTTTGAATTGCGGAATCATGAATATTTACATTGAATTTTAATTTTTGTTATCTATATCTGCATTTATTCCTGTTTTTTTGTATTATTAAAAATTCTAATAAATTACCTTCTAAAAATTATCTCGCTTAACTGAAACTTGCCTCTTTTATTGCAAATACCCCCTTTTTAGCATTGTAGAAGATACTCACAGAACTTACTGGACTCTTAATAATACAACATCTGTTTTAAGACAAGCTGTTCCGCACTCACGAAAGATATTAACCAACCGTGTATGTTTTAGGGAAAAGTTTTGTTTCTATTTCAAGATAAACATAACTAAAGCAAAGAATACGCTTTCCAGAACAACAATCCGACAGAATAATAAATTAAGTATCCATTTGTTAGCTATTCATCGATGTGGGTAAATACTTGAGACATTTTTTACGTTGTTAGCAAACCTCAGGTGACAATTCATTAAAATAAACTCAAAAATATTGTATTATATGTGAAACATATAAGCATATAACAGTAAATGTCACCATTTATTTAAAACTCTATATGTATGTTAAAACTAACTATAAGAGCACAAATTACACACCTAATGTATCCTTTTTATCGGAACTTAATATTACATTTATTGCCCAGTATACTGATTCTTGGACTATTAACACACTGTGAAGAACTGCAACTCTACTGGCCTTCAGTCGAAGGAGGAATGATAAAATGTCTCAAATCGGAATTTCCAATCGCCAACAAATTATTCCGAACTGAAGTGGTACATGGAAAACTCTACTGTGCCGCGATTTGTCATCAACGAGGCTGTTGCTTCTTATACTACTCAACGTCCGCTAAAGTCTGCCAACTCTACTATGGTTCCGCCTCTAAACCCATAAACTTACCACCTGCAGAACCAGTAATAAGTCGTTATGTCCGAAAGAATTGCTCTTCCAACAAAATGTCTAACGGAATGAAATACACAGTGTTTTTCGATATGGTAAAATGGCAAGTGGCCCGGGACAGCTGTCTGGAAAGGGGCGAACGCCTGGCAGAAGCGGACACTTTGGAAAAAATGATCGCCATAGGTGAGGAGATGCTCACAAGATCAAGCGGTGAGAGATTATGACGGTGTGGCTTTTTAAGCCTAACATATTAAAAATGTATAGAATATGTATATTTCATACTGTTACTATACGAACAAGAAATTGGTATGATTATTACGAATTTATATTGGGATTGACTAAGTGATTTAAATAAAAAGGTAATTATAGTTTACAAAGAATAAATATCAAAAATTCATATTATGAAATTAATTATGAAATATTATATTTTATGTACCAATTGTTAAAAAATTACTTGATAAATATTGTAGAGTATAACATTTCCCAGCTAATACTTAGAATACTTGAAATATACTTGTATATTTTATTGTTAAAGTAATTTAATATTTTTTAATACTTTCATACACATTATCTTACGATTAACATTTCACTTATTTATAAAGTGTTAGAAAATTCTATTAATGGAATGATCAATGAACTTACTTTTTGAATAATAGATGTTTAATGAACAATGTGAAATAATACCAAACCAAGTAAATAGTTTTGGTATTTTGGATTTTCAAAATCAAATAATTTTTGAAACTTTTATATATACAAGGTATAATTATAGACGCGCGTATATACTTAACAAATTTAAAAATCAATCTTCACGGAGTACTTAAGCGCAAGTTCCAATAATTCTAATTTACAATGACTGCAGCTTTCTTGGTAAATAATTTATATGAAATATTGAAAAATACTCTTATAATATATATAATATATATTATATTTATATTTATTAGACTCATGATTACTTTGGGCTTATCATAATATATGTTAAAAACTTTAAAATTAACAATACTAATAAGTTCTCTAATGTTAAATAATTATCTAAAATTTCAATTACATATATGGAATTTTATCAGTTTATTTCTAAATTTCCCGTCTATTAAATTTTCGATTTCATATTCGATGTACATCGGTCGAATTTGATCACGATATTTACACATTTACTGTCCTCTAATACTTTGAATTCATATTCAATGTTGAGTTTGGGCTGATATTCCTCTACATTTTACTAGGGAAAACCTATAATACATAATTGCAAGTATTTAAAAAAGTATCATATATATTTTGTTGACTGTTTCTCTATAGAAAATATTTCCGAGAACTATTAACTATTTCCCCTTCATAAATAGTTGTATACATTCAGTATTTTGGTATATAATGAAATATTGTTCTTGGCAAAAGATAGTATATTGACTTTAATCAAAATTTGAAATGTATAATCTATTATTTTTAATCACATGTAGAAATACATATGTGCAAAGGTATCATTTGTTAAATACCAGCTAATACCAAAAGAGTTTATTAAAAAATAGTAAAACTTAAAACAATTCTCAATTTAAAATTTCTATTAGTAAAATGTTTGCGTTTGTATTCGACACGATATACCTACAAATATCATTAATCACAGAAAATAGAAAAAGTGGAGAAATTTATAATAATTAAGAAAAGTATAGAAATATAAAGTGGCCGCTTCATACATTATTGTAAACTATTAGCAGTATGGGGAGAGCTGGACAGCGCGCTTTATCGACCTTGTTGGGTCTCAGCTGATGAGAAAGTGCACTGTATACAACTCTCACAATACTGCTAAAAATTATAATAATAGTATGAAGCCCCAACTACTTTTCTTAATATTCATTAATCAATTTTACTTGTTTGTGAGTCACACACATTATTAAAATAAAATTATATTTTATATTTTGTCAGTTAAATTTATTTAATATAAAATATTTAAAGACTCTCTGCAATAAATAGTCGGCGAATAAAAACTTTGCATTATAATACATAGATAAATCAGTTCTACTTGATTCTATCTGTATCACTTTTTATGTAGTGAAGTAAAGACTTTTTTTACTAAGAAATGAATTTACTATGTTTAGTAAGATTATATTCAATAGGGAATACTTTTTAATATATACACATGATTTTGGATATATTTTCGAACTGAATAACTTTAAATATACACAAATTTTGTTAAATATAAATAATATTACAAATTTGCCAAAATGAAGAACAATTTTAATTTCACAACGCTCGCCAAATAGGTATATACTCTATGTTAGCAAACCAATGAAATGTGTTATTTATTTATTCATGATTAACATTAGCATTATCCTTATAATTATATTATAAAATATCGATATTTGAAGTAAATCGTTTACGCATAGTTTAAAATGATTGTTATCATTAAACATTTAACGTTCATTTTGGCGCATAGTGTAATTTCTTTCCTATAAATAAAAAGTACTTTATTTTACTTTATGAAAGCAGATGTGAAAACGTGGATATGCGCAACATCATTTGACTGTCATTTACTTTGGATCGGAGGAGTTAAAGTGGTCAGTTCGACAGATCCCAAAATAGGCTGGAGGTGGGCTACAACAGGTCGAAGTATTGATCCGCTCTTGGCCAATGATGAATATTCACAGGGAGTAGACAATTCAGACGGTGCAGAAAACTTTCTTGGAGTGGTGATGCGTTGGAGGAAATTCGTTGGTTCTTCCAGTAATGCTATATACTTCTTCAATGATAGAAACGAGATTTCCTCCACCGGATATGTATGCGAGTGCATTTGAATACATGCTATACTATATATTTATATATATATATATATTGATTGATCTATTGATTTATTTGTTATTTATATTTATATATTATATATTTATAGATAATATTTATTATACCGAAAGAATAATATAATCAATCTAAAATTATTTCCGCTAACTATGTAAATATATAAATGAAATAAAATAAGTTTACTGTTATATGTGATTACAATGTAAAAATGTAATATTGTTATACTGTATTATTGGTTTAGATTATATATTAATCCAATTTATGACTCGGTTTTTATTAACAATGCAATATCTTGAAATTTATGAAAAATTAAATATCCACATTTTTAAAGATATTGCTGGTAAATATTTCAATCGATGTTATTCTCATAACATGTTATATAAGATGTTATTACTCTTAAGATATAAATATACAATTAAACTTTTCAAACATTTTTGAAAGAATAATTTTAAGAACTACTTATAAAATTCTACATAAGAATTCCGTGAATAATTTTCATTTAAAAAATTGTTTACGAAGTCCTCGATCCTATATACAAAGTCTACTTTCTATTAAATCAGTTTCTCTATAGTTAATTTTAACTCTATTCAGTAATAAGTATATTCAGTATATATAATACTTATTATAAATCATATATCCAGTTAGGTAAATCTATCCTAACTCAGTTCTCTTGGTGAAGCCGAGTAATAACGGCGAAATATTAGCTTAATACATTTTGGTAGCAAAAGGCTTTGTGTTTTTATGTTTTCATTAAAATTTGTAGATATTGTATTCAGAACAATAAACAAATAATTTAGATCTGAAGAATCGGATAGTTTGGTGCTAAGAATATAGAAATAGCAAGATCGGTATCTCACTCAAAATATTGGAAATAGAATTAGGACAAATCCAATATGTCCGAATATGCAGGTAATCGTTGATTAATTCCATGTTTTCTCATTAAAAAAGTAAATGAATAAAGATTTCTTGAAAATCGTTGAGTTCCCCCGTAAATTAAATACACAATTACGACAAATACATTAGATCTGGTTACCGCTATATTGGATTTGTCTTAATTTTGTTTCCTATTTTTGTTATTCAGTGATTGTGAATTCAGCGTTACGATGGAGCTTATTTATAAACCGAATGTTTAACACTTAATATGTGTTAATTGTGTATAAAGTTATTAAATTTTTTTATTGTAACATAACTATGGCCCTGTAATTGAGAATTAGATCTGATAATAAATTATTTATAACAATAAAATAATGACGATTACATACAATTAAGCAAAACTATTTATGAACTTAGTAATTAGAAACAACTATGTAGGTGTGTTATATATTTATATTTATTTAATGTTTATAATGATAACAATAATAGTAATAAGGATTACGGAAATGAATTTCTTTTTATTAATCTCCTAACAAAATATGTAATTATGTAATCTTTTGTATTTTAATTATTCGTTATTTAATCTGTAAAATGTATTTGATAAACAATAGAATAACTTTCTTATTCCACATCTTTAATCTCTGTAAAATAATCTCCTCTTTCAACAAAAAATAATTAGTTATTTGTAAAAATAAAACTGCAGTGAAAGTATCCATTTAAATTCAATTGACTACTTCAGTTATTAATTTGATAATAACATTTATCCAAGCTGTGTATCTATTACTATAGGTACTTATGTATATGCCAGTAATCTTTAATAATATAATCTCGAAGTAAGAAGTTTATTATTTATCTGTGCTGACTGAATTGTACGTCTAGTTAATATAATTCTGTTATTAACGAATATATATACCTATATACAATAACAAATTATATGCTTAATTCATTTCATTATGTTGATTAAATAACAAGAAAAGGAAAAGTCGGGTTGTATCGAAGCGTTATAAGCATTTTCAAGAATTCTAATTATTAAACAATAAGTAACTTCACAATCGCGTTTAGATTAGATTGGATTGATCGCAGATAAACGATAGCATACATTTAAATAATGATTGATACTTCGCCGCAAAAAATGTTTGCAGACTAATAGCCTAAAGTTATTTTAATCGCGATTTTATAAATACAGTCCGAAAGATACTGTGAAGTTTATAAAAAAAATAACTTGGCCTTGTACACGAATTGTAATGGTATTGGAACTGTGTAACATAAAGAAAATACAAGTATGTCGAATTTATATATAAAATTTAATTTGGCAAGTTCTAATTTTCTTATTCGCTTATTGTTGTTTATATAAGTTTCTTGTTTACGTTTTATATAGTTAGGTATATGTATACACATATATGATATACATATACATATGAATTATACATATAAGTACACGTTTATGTAAGAACTGAATAGATTCGAATTAAATTTCTACTTTGGTCGATTTAAAATTATTTCCAAACCCTCTCAGATAATATTAGTGAATTGAAGACATAACTAAATTATACATCATTTGTATTTTTCTAATTAATAGTTAACAAAAAGTTAAGACAGAAATATTAGTAACTTCGGTTATATACTATTTTTCATTAGTATTAATAATATAGGTAGCTATAGGCAGGGTCCTGGGAAGCTTTTAAAACTGAGGAGGTCACATTGAAAGGGGCGTCTTACTCAAGGTATAAGGCTTAAACATGTATAATATGGAAATTGACAGAGATACTAGAAAATTACATAAATAAGGCTCAAAATTTAAATAGTTTTAGGCACACACAAAAAAATTCCCAGATTGTTCAATTTCAAAATAAAGAAACTAAAATCTGAACAAATTTGTTCTATAAGTACGATGCCTAAAGAATTCAGTGATCAAATTTTTTTCTAGATCAAATTGGTTAAGTTATCAGTAATCATAAAAACACATCAACTAAATTATAGAGCAAAGAAAAAATCAACATTTTTCATTGTGTCTTGGATGCCAACGATTCTTGATCTTGTTTCAGAATCTCAATTGTATTAGAGGCAGATATCCCACAGCTGAAGAAGCAATGCATAATTGTCGATTACCGATTTGCAACTTGATCCTTACATAGTCCATCTTGTTGGACAAAAAGTTCTAATACCCAGAATGCCTTCTACATCAGAAAATTTTTCAGTTTGTTCAATAAATCATCTATTTTTGGTGATTGTTTTTGAAATTTTGATATTTCATGTACGAAATCAAGGAAGTCAGAAAAAGTGGGATTTTCAGTTTTCTTGAAAACCTCTTTCACACAGCAAGGCTTAGTGAATGACCATAACAATGAGATAATGAAGCAAGCCCTTCTGCTTTATTATTTAAACACTTGGCAAACACCCGTTTTCAGTCCACTTATATTAGCTGCACCATCAAACGAAACGCCTCGACAATTCTGAATGCCAATATTGGGACCATGGAAAGTGCTACCCTTTTCAAGACTGATGTGGCACGACCGTTAGAAGAAAATATCTCAGAACATTTATGAATTAATCCATTGATTTACGAATACAACTATTTATGATAAATTGAAAATTGCGCTATATAGATTCAATGAAATATTTAAGTTAACAGTTTTTGTAACATTAATCTTTCACAAATTCTTAAAGTTGATCCTCTGTATGTCCCTATTCTGTGGACCAACCTGTCCTATGTTACAAGAAGAGTATAACACTGTTGACATTGTGTGTACAATATTTCAGCGCTTTATAAATACATGATTATTATTATTATTATTATTATTATAAATATTCAGGAAATTATCTATTGCATGCGAAAGATCATTAAAGGCAGTATTTAACCTATCTAAAATGGCACTGCTTTCTGCATTTAACATGGATGTTGCCAACTATGTAATGCATTTGATACATTATCTAGAAGAGAAAGATCTATTGTATAGAAGTCCACCATTTCCATAATAAGTGACAAAGCGGATGACATATCCAATTTAATTAGTACTGAGGAAATGAAGGTCTGTTCTGCATATTCCTTTTAGTGGAGTTTTGATAATCATGCTTTTTTCCGAAACCAAATAAAAAAATGTATTACAATTATCCAAAGAAAATAGTCAAGGAGTGTATCTGATGGGGTGTTGTCATGATGTTTCTGCCTCGAACATTGTCCTGGTATCTGTCAATCTGGACTCCCCCTTGATAATAAAAATTGTTATATAACAAATAGGCAGCTATATTTAGGTATATGAATTCCTCTACAAATAAATATAGACTAATAGAGAGAAGAACATATTATAGTTTTTAATATATTAATATATATTTACCAATGCTGAAAGATATACAATACATCTAAAATTTGGCAGTTATGATATACAAGCATATAAAAAAGGATTTCTAAAACGCATTTAGTGTGAAATATAATTACCAGAGAGCCAATAACTTATTTAAAGGGCATTTATTTAACCCCTTGCACTTTTATCCATAGATATTTCGAATTTTTCTTCATATTTTAAGTAAAACAATTAGGGGTGTGTCTGTACGCATAATTTAGACACCACATACAGCACCCCTCCTCCGCGTCACTGAATTCCGCAACTATTTAGGGAATTTGTTTAAGAAAAATATAGCTGCCATTTAAAACTATCCCCTTCACGTTTCAATGAAATCTAATCCAAATTAAGAATTTATTTTGATTGGAAAATTTTAAGTAAATATTGCTTACATGGGTATCCAATATAGCTACGCCAGAGTGGATCGAGCTCCATTTTAATTAGCGACATTTCAAAATGGCAGAAAACACCAGTCTATGCACGCATAGTACATATCAAGCGCAAATTTATTTGGTATCTTTGTTTTTCTATATTAGCTGGTACTTATATATATTTCGCTAAAATTCATAATTATTACTAAAACATGAATTTATGCTATATAGGTATAGAATATCGGAAATTTCGAAAGATATATTATATATACCCATCGTTGTTATTATTACCATTATTAATTTTTATTTTATTTTTCACAAATTTTAAATCAGAAAACAAGAATTGAGTTAAGGCCAATTGCTAACTATTACGTCCTCTATAAACTCTTGAATCCAATTAAATCACATACATGAAAATTCAAATTTCTATTGAAATTTATCCATTTATATAGCATACATATTTTTATAATGAGCATGCGTCAAAGATTGTACATATATGAAAAAATAAAAACTTATTTTATCTCTATTGTGTGCATCTCTATAGTGCATTCTTACTTCTCCTCTAAAACATTATCATTGTATGTTGTTAAACACCCATATGCTTGACACTATTGAATAACCTGCCTTAAACTTATTTATGCTGTTGTTAAACTCTCACACAATAACTGCAAAAGACTTAAGTGACATATATATATATATGGTTTTATACAAATTAAAATTGATTTTATTAAAAGTATGTCATGAATTAAGTTTGTTACTGTTTATAACCACCAGCCCTGTATATATTACATTCTTTGATTAAGATATCGAATTTTCTGTAGATCGCTTTTGTTTATATTTCTACATTAAAAAGATTAATATTTAAAATCTTAGAAAATTATATATATTTTTAAGAAATGTAAGGTTATTAATAAACAATGTAAATATTATTAATATGAAAACCTTTTTACGCAAAGATTTGTAAAGTTTTATATTAAATATAACTTACATTTTCTTCTTATCTTTAATTTTTGTTATAACATAGTTGGTTCATAGTATATATTTATATTTAATTTTCTTCCTTTATTCACATTTAACGAAAAAGTGTTTAGTATTTCTATGTCATTTTTGACAATAAAAAATTATCCTCAGTTTTTATTTCACCTATCAATTTACTGATTGAATGAGAGGTACTGTAATTAATTATTTCATTTTATATTGTTTAGTTTATGTTATTTTATTTTGTTAATGTTACACTTTATATTATAATATTATTTCTTTTAGTTTTAGTCAGGACTCAGAATGTTCACTGAACATCTATTTTTTAATTGTATAATAGACATAGTATAAGTATACACTATTTGAATTAAATTATCCGAAGTTTCTTATTCTGTGTAGCTAAATTCTTTGCATAACTAATTTTAAAATAGCTCACAGCCCATGCTGTTAGTGTTATACAGTGTCATCAATTTGCTAGCATAGACAGAAATTAATCAATACTATAGCCCAAAACCATAGAGATGGGCATATATACTTATAGCCATATATAGAATATGAGTTAAATTTAAAAATAGATGCCATATCTTGACTGTGGTGATTTCTACTTAACTGCCATTTAGCAAATTGAACAGGTACTGGTAGACTACAGAGTATACTACACAACTCATTTTCTGGCAAACCTACAGTTTACGGACGTAAACCCTGCACTTCTATAAAAGAAAAACGAGATATTTCCAAAATTTATTATTAAACAAAATTATAACGAATAACAGAGTAGAAATGTGCAGTAACAGAGTCAATAGAAATATGAAAACAGTTCGAGTTTACAAGGGATAATAATGGTTAATCCAGTACAGTATATTATAAAAAAATATGTACACGATTGTGGCAATGGCAAAACAAATACTCATAGAGATACGATTCAAATAAATTATCAGAGGTGCCACTCATGCGGCAGAACTTATTCTTCACCCATCGCCAACAGTTTTCAATGTT
>JAYRBW010107169.1:0-18704 GCA_036023295.1 Invenusta paracnida
AGGTACTTATAAGTATACCTAGGATTGCTAGGAACTTAAGGAAACTTACCAAGATACTTAAGTTTCGAACCACTGGGCATGCCTATTAATGTGTAAAAATATATTCATAACACTTCCAAAATTACATTTAATATGTACAAAATAAGACAAGAATAGAACTGCGCAAAAGCACGCTATCATATATTATATGCATTTAAAGGTGGAAAAATGCAGGCTTAAAAGCGCCACCATATGAAGAGACGACTCCGTAGGTATGCTGATTTGCAATTTTCATTTTTGGAAAACCTAATTCATTATTGTCAGAATATAAAGTTAAAGCAAAATAGTTTAGCGTAAACAGATTTTCATCTCAAGTTTTCCATCCCTAAATATAAAACGCGATATAGCAAAAACATAATAGCAATTGTATTTGATATCTATATTAAGATTATTGACGTTTGTGCGTTATATATGCAATTTAGTCATATGAATGTCTTAATTTTCACGGAGATTTGTTTTAAAATGCAAACGGATTGAGCAAAACAGCTAAAATTTAATATATCAACATACATAGACTACCTAAGTAACATATTACAAAACAAAATAATAAATCCTGTAAGTAAAATATATTATAGTTGACTAAAAATTAATGTATTCGTACACAAAAACGACTGCAGCGAATTAAAAAAAGAGCAATACGTCTGTAAATGCATTAGGTACAAGAATATAATATACAAATTAGCATGTGTTGAAAAATATAGCATTATAAATACCGTGAAATTAAACATATGTGTATTTAACTGTAGGTACTATACAAAGGAGACTCTTGTTATATAATAATAATACAACGTGGATAGTCAGTAATGAAGTTAGAAGAAAACATCCAATTAAATGCAAATACATATCGAATGCGGTCAAGGGTAAGATATAGTTCTGTCAAAAAAAGTAATGTATACAATGAATTAGCATTTTTTGATCTAATATAAAAAATAGTCCAGATAGAAAGATTGTATAGATTATAACATACAACAGAGGGATATGGAAAAATACTGCAGCGTCGTATTTAAACAATCGCTTTCTAATACAATTCAAAATATAGAAAACAAAATATTAGGAATGGTTACTATGCATTTAATGTGGAAAGTTCAATCAATGTAACACAAATGGATCGTGAGATATCGAGAAAAGTAACTCTCTCTTTTTTGGCTGGCTGTTGCTATAATGCGATTACACTAGAAATAGATGCATTTAACAATATATTTGGATAAATGCATACAGATTTGTGCCGTACAATTCACGTATGTATCTTTTATAATACATACGCAGGCAGAATATATGACAAAATAATGGTAGGCAAAACATGTATGTAGACTGCACACATCACAGTGTAAAGCAGACAATTTATGTGGAATATAGCACAAACATATTCAACATTGGCATTTTATAAACTAGAACGATCAAAGAAACAAATCAAACTAAATATATCAATAATTGCATGTTATTAGATTTTCAATCAGCAGAATATATCTTTTACGGACTTTTGGAGTGAACATTAGCCCGGAATTTATTTTTGTCACAAGAGTATAATCGGATAATTTCAAATAGTATGACTGATTTCATTTGAAATCTACAATTTCCGTTTAGTCACCAAACTTTTCAAAAAATTAAAATATACTTGACAATAACGATATATTATTATTATAATTAATAATATATGTACCTGATTAATGTAAACATTTGGAAATAATTCACAGTATGATTATTTAACAGCGTCTCGGTATCACAAACCTCGAGATCTACAGGAAATCGATAACGCGTAAGTTCCAGTGCGTATTATACATAGTATATGACATTGTCTGTTACACAGCTATATAGTGCAATGTATTGAAAATTAACATGTGTGCGTATTTCAATTAAGATTTTGTACAGAAGAAATATATATATATATATATACAGCATTGATATGGGAATACAAATAACCATTATATTTTACCGATAACAACATGATCCATTACTTCGCTAGCTATCCAGAAACTAGTGCTTATTTAATCAAATGAACAGTAAACTGTTTAGTTTAACTTTCAATTCAAGTTATCTGTAAATATGACCACTTCTTTATAGAGATACAAAGAATATTTTTCTTACCATGTTTGTATGTTGAATACTGTCCATAAACGTAGCTGTATGCAAATTTAACTTCGTTAGTAAGGCAAGCTTCTTTCAGCCAAGTGCATTACAATCCCAAAGTACAGAAATTGCAATCAGCAATACGGACTCGCTAGGCAAAATGGAATTTCATATCAATATTATTAAATATTTAGGAACAGTAAGTTAATCACTAAATGTTTCGCTAATCTGTCAAACACAAGCAAGTAAAACAAATTCTAGAAAAAACGCAGAAAACTTAATTGAAAATCTTTTTAAAATTAGCTTTGCAATATCATTGCTTATAATTAGATATATTTTACTCCTAGGAAACAAGCATGTATGCCATAGACTCGGCATACAATCAATAGTTCTAGAGATTCACAGTAGAAAACAACACTAAACCAGGAGTTCAGAGAATACCTATTATGTGTACAAACGCATTCTGTTCACTGGCTCGTCGTGTTACACTCGTCTACCGTTGGTAAGGCGCGAGGGTGGCGGATGCAAACAGGTCCCATCACTAGCAGTCATTGGACCAGCGGCCGTTACCATAGCAACGACAGGATTGGGGGAGGCTGTTGTCGAGGAACCCCCCTCCTCCTCTTCTTCCTCCTCCTCGGTGCGTGCTGGACTCATCTCGCCCGAATGGTGGCAACGATTGTGCTGTTGATGGAGGAGTGCCGAGGAGGTTGGCGGTGGCCTTATTGCTGCCCCGCCCAGACCAGCGCAGGTGTCTTCGAGGACTGTGAAGTAGAGTTTGAGTGGCCTTTGACGTCGCCAGGAGGCCAGATAGGCCAGGTCAATGAGTGAATAGTCGGGACTGAGGCAGCTTGAGCAGTCGGTAGCAAGAAAGAGGACAACCTGAATCAGTGACATTGGATTGATACGAAGGATATTAACAACAATTTCACCCGATTAAAGCTATACATAATATGATACACATTGACAGTTTAATAATATTACAGTAAAACGTGCTGTAAAAACCATTGGCGCTTCAATTTCAAATAATAAGCGTATTGGAAAACCTCAGTTCAATAAAGATAAACATACATTGATCCGTATAAATATAATCATGTACATAATGTACAAATAGAATGAACATATATATATATTATACCTAATGTTGTCATATAATTAGAATTATAAAGGTTGCAAAACCTAAATGCATTTGTGGATTCTATAGTAGTAAGGATAGCTTAATGGAGAGGCACATTCGTGTTAATAGTGTTTGTGGTCTAAAATGTTCTAATTGTGCATTTTCTTACAAGTCATTTAAAGGTTATCGTAGTCACATTGAGAAATGTCATCAAATTAATATTCCTAATATGACTCTACAGGTTGGTGAAGATGATGTCACATTCAACATTGACCAAGTTGCAACTTTAGCAATCAAGCTAAATACAGGGTGCCAGATACAACAACAAACGATGTGTATAAAATGTATGCCAATAATTTCGATGCTTTGAGACAACAATAAAAGAAAGAAGTTTAACTGAATTTGATGCAATGTGTGAAAAATTCACTCATTTAGCTTACCTGGCACAAGGCAATCTTTTTTCAACAAATTGCAGCTGACACTAACAGAAGTCAAACTTGGAGATTCAAAATGCTACATTATCAAGATGAGCAAAATTATTAATTTTCTTCTACAAATTCCACAACTTTTATCTTTTATAACTTCAGAAAATGCTTTTAATACAGATTTTCCTTAAATTAATGAATTAACAAGTTCATTAAGACTGCTATTCAATCTTTATTTGGATGATATTGAAGTTTGTAATCCTATTTGGGAAGCACAGTCATAAACTGACTGTTTTTTATATTCAAACAATTAATATACCTCCATCTTTCAGATCCAAATTAATATCCATCATGCCATTAGCTGTTGTTAATGCCAAATATGTGCAAGAAAATCCTCAATATGTATATTCTACAATTCTACTGAAGGTCCAATTCAACTAAAAGTAGATCTACTTTGCTTACAAGGAGATACATTTGTGCGCCATTTCACGACCTGCTTGCTCCACCCGGCCCAGCAGGTTTTCGGAAAACTCGAGCCGTGAACGAACAGATCGCAGCGGTTTCCCAATACATCATGGACGGCCTAAACAAGAAGAAGCCCGGAAACCGGACAGCCTTATTGCTTGCCGACTTCACGAAGGCGTATGACAGGGGGTGGAGGAAAGCCCTCATTGCCAAACTAGGGAGGAAAGGGATCCCAACCTGTCTCATCCGTTGGATTCGCGCCTTCCTTCAGGACAGAAGAGGCCTAGTTAACTGGCAGGGCGCCAAGTCCAAAACTAAGATCTTCTCGGACGGCCTCCCTCAAGGCTCGGTGCTTGCCCCCACGCTCTGGCTGCTCTTTATGGACGACCTCCTGTGGGGGGCACCCACGAACAACCTTACCATCGCCTAAGCCGACGACACCACCTTCGGGGCACAAGGAAAAACCCCCGCCATCTGCACCACCAACCTCCAAGCAGCCGCATCCTGGATTTACTCCTGGTGCACGAAATGGAAGGTCACGCTCAGCACCAGCAAATCTGTGGTCTCCTTCTTCACAGTCGACTCCGACGAAGTAAACGGGAAAGCTGAGCCAGATGTCTTCTTTGGGATGGACCGCATCCCTTATGAACCGTTCCCCCGCTTACTTGGAGTGACTCTCGACTCCCAGCTCACCTGGAACAAACAAGCGCACGCAGCGAGGACCAAAGCGCTAGCCCGAAACAAAATCCTCAGATGCCTCATAGGCCGCTCCTGGGGCCAAGGCCAGAAAACTCTCTCGACCCTCTAAAAAAATTACAAACCGTTTACGGGTTCGTAAATTTCGCTCCAAGGTTATTATTCAAAAGGCCAATCGTCACGTTCCTGAAATAGTTGCTCCTAAATTGCCCAATAAAGGCAATGTGTTACATTTACTTGAGGTAATATTATGTTTTTAATCATACTTGAATAATTTGTCGTGTCACTACTGTTTAATTAAAAAAAAAACAAGATTCTACGACTCCTTCAACATTATTTTATCTAGTCAAGTTATTTTTTTCTTTACAACTTATTAGTATAAATGCATATAGTATTATTTCAATGAAGAGAATGATCCTATGCTGGCATATATATATATAAACATTCAAGTTTACATGAGCTGTGATGTCCTTACTTCATATCTAAACAGTTATGTGAACAATATAAAACATATAATAAAAGTTTTATAACATTCACAAGCTACAGATACTTGTAGCTATCGTAGCTAAAACATAATGTTCTTTCATTAGAAAAGTACTACATTAAATCTCGCTTGATTTGATTTCTTAGGACTGATTTGTGTTCAACAATATTCATTTAAAGTGTGTTTAACTCAATAGGTAAAAAAACGGGATAAAAAGTTATTGGAGGTCAACTGTATTCCATTACATAAATATTTATTTATAGTTTATAATAAAATAACATATTAAAATATTCTTAAATAAATATTTTTATGTTTCCTTTTTTGTAGATTGAATTGAACAAGAGAACCAGTGATCCTGAGCATATTCGTCTTTTAGTTCGCGATTGTAGTTTTGCATTACCTTACAGTGCATTTGCAAAACATCTATCATTTCCTTCCGTTGTAAGTTACAATATATTAGTTCAATTGACTTATTTTTCTAATTATAAAAATGCATTTTTAATGATTGACTAATTATTAAAATTTTGGTAAGGCTAGTTACCAAATTAACAAGTCATATTTCTTAGTATTACTTAAACAGTGTTTGTCATAAATCCAGGATTTATTGGGTTTTCTATGTGTCAGCTGCTTGATGAATTTCAAAGACAAACAAACATTAGTCTTGCTACTATGAAGGAAAGGCTGATCACATGCCTTACTAAATTAAACAAGTCGCTTGGATGTCAAGGTTTATCGTTCTTGGAATCCATCCACAACTAGACTTCAAAGGGAGCATGTGCCGTTTTCAAAATCATCGATGATGTATGTTCCTTTTTATTTTATCTATACATTATGCTCAAAATTTAATTTTACCTTTCCATTACTATCCAATATTATCAAAATTATATCTATCCATTATGCTTAAGATTTTATTTTAACTATATATTAGCTATCCATTATATAAGCCTTTTTTAATCTAATATAGCCTCGAGAACTAATATTCAAATATTTCTTGAAAATAAATAGTATTTCTAAGCTATTTAATTTTGCTTGTAATATGTAGAAAACATTTAGACGAACAAACTGACATGCAACATTTTATTCTGCATAATTGTTAAAAATGTTGTTTTATTATGTGTTATATTATGTGTATGGTAAGTACGTAGTAAACACATGACCAACATAATAGAAAATAAATATGAAAGTGTATAAACCAAATAAAATGTTATAGAAATCTGAGTAGCATGCAAAATTAAATTTATAAACTTCGTTTATGTAAAGAATCATTTCTCACAATGGTTTGTCAGTATTATTATAGGATAAAGTGAGATCTTAATATACGTGTAAAGTCACCTTAACATTATCCAAGTAACCACACATGTAGCTTAGACTGTATTAGTGTATTATTTACTTTGTGAAAGGTTACTCAAGTCGATCTGCTTTCACCTGGACCTCAATTATTTCTGACACTAGTCTATTACTATTGTCGACCGGAGAGTCATCTTGTTGGAATCACAGAGATAAACAGATGTCAAGAGCTTGCTAATGCTCTTAGCTATTTATAACTTGATGGATCTATCGTTCCCAAAAACATTCGGCTCTGTATTAGGGCTCTTGTAATATTGCATGGCAGAAGAAGACTTTACCCAATCGTCAGTTGCATGGAGTAAACTGGTGAAGAAGTTCAAATTATAGCTCCATATTTGTTCTACACACAATATAACTCTATTTAACATTTTTATTCACCGCCAAAATTCTTATAATACTAAATATATATTAACTATTTGCAGAATGTTGTACATTAATGTAATCTTTTTTAATTAATCAATTAGCTTAAACTTGAACAGTATATTATGAATATCTTAGAAATGATTACTTAATTTCTATATGTTAACATTATTTGTTTATGATGGAATTAATTAGTCGACTATTATTGGTATATAGAATGTATTTTTTTAGGCCTATATATATATATTACATATATTTCATTAGGCTTTCATTAAACATACATAAACATTCAATGTTTATTCAATAAACATTACTTACACATTGATATCAGCACTGTTAAAAGGTCTGTATGTTATTATCGCAAGTACATGTATAACTCAGCTCTAGCCCTTCCAGATTCCTCTTTATTTTTTTACTCCACCTTAAAATCCTACCTACTCTTCATTAAAACATGTATAATTGTGTCATTGAGATGTGCCAGATTACGCAACTGATGTAGATAATGATGTGTTACTTCCTGATTTGAGTATGCTTCCTTTGTTTTGTAAATAATGACCCACCCCCCTGTGTTTCTAGAATATCTCCCTACCCAATCCCTCCCTCTATACATGTCACTACTAATGTATTATGTTACCTCAATGGAAAGATACAATTTTTGTGACAGCTTATTACATACAATTCTGTTTTATTATCTATACTGGCATGTACTGTCGTGCTCCATGTATAGCCACGTTTTTTATTATTTACATGCATTTATATATTACCACTTAAATTTTAATAAAGTGTAAATATATATGTTTACTTAAATATATATATTCTTTTATTGTAATGCCTCTTTTATTGTAATACCATTAAAATGGCAGTACACGAGACTCGACCTTTTGTAATGCGTAATTTGCAAAATAGTAATGCGATAATTTGTAATGCTATTAAGGTGGCATTACAATTATGGCATTACAATTTGTTTTAAAAAATGCCATTATAAATTTAACAGTGTGTATAATATGTATAATACAGTGTTGGCTATTTTTGAAGATTTATAAATGTAATATTTAACTTTATTATTATAAAAATATGAATTGTTATTATTTCTTTTGCTCCACTCTATTATTATAATATAGGGTACATCATAATATGTTATGTAGTTTTTTCCGATAGTGAGTATACTGTATGTATTACATTGTCTACAACACCAATGGCCACCATGCAAATGACAAGGAAAAAGGTCGTCCTGCAGAGACGCATTTCTAACGAAAATCCCAAACTTCAGAATCAAATACGTTTGCTATAGAAACAATACTACACACAAAAAATAAACAAACCAGATACTCTGTAATTTTTATTTCAGACAACAGTTAACTCTTTACGCACATGTTTATACTATTTCTATTGCCAGTACTACTATTTGCCTATGTTTTGAGTGTATATGCATTGTTAATCTCCTTGGCACAGTCTTACAAAATCTAAAATAATAAAGGCCATATTATCAATATTCTAATTGCGAAATGCACATTTATGTACGTAATGTATTTAAGTGATTTAGAGCAATATAGTAAGCTCTTAAAAATGCACAGATGGGTCATTCTATGTAACTCTTTCACTTTGTAAAAAGAAAATTACTCTAATGGCTTTGAAATGTGAGTTAAATATTCTCAATATACATATTATATTTTCATTTTTAATATATCAAAATTTGTCTAATTATATTTGTTATAAGTTTCTTATGAGGGGATAGAGGGGGTAACTTTCCGATGTCTGTAACTCCAATGATTGCCCTCATTGTTATGCTTCATATATTGTTTGAGGTATTAACTAGTTTGTTTCACTATATGGACGAGTCTTTTTAATTTAAGATATCACATAATACTATGTAGCTCATTATGATAAATATTAGTTATCATAAGTGGTTATTTTCAAAATATACAATTATGTGGTGTACGTCACTAAAAAAAAGTTGTTGTAGAATACTATAAAATGCATGACTAAATTAGACTATCTCTTAGTAGTTCCTAAAACATATATTCATTGCTAAACGTGCATTAATATACTGTTTAGTAAACCATGGCAACTGCGCATTATCAATTGAATATTTAATTATATATATAAAGTCTATGTAATTATTTACTACAATAATATATTGTTGAACTATAATACACTAAGCATCTGGATTTATAAATAACCGTAGACGATGCGGTAGAACAAAAGGCATTAAGCCAGCGCATTCCACTGAATACCCCCGCCCCCCACTCATCATAATTACCACGTACCTGATGCCGGCCCGGAACCAGATCCAGTTTAGAGCGAAGGAGTTTTGCTAGACTAGCCACCGTCAGACCCCCCGGACACAGCAAGTAGGTGACGATGTTTGGAGAGACGGGGACCGGGCCTGTGGTGTTGGTGGTCGTGGAGCCGTCCAGGCCTGCTGTTGGAGTGGATGCAGTAGAGGGGGACACCGGGTGGTAGTACTCGAGCTCCAGACTCACTCGGTCCTCCTCGTGGAATACGAAGGACTTGAAGGTGAGTTCTCCGCGCTTCTCGGGACTGAGGGAGGACTTGTCCTCGTTCGTGTCATCACTGGTCGCGTGTTCTGTTTAGAAAAGGAGTGTTGAGGTCATTAGGTCAGGGGTTGGGGCAGTCCTTCGTAAAATACGGGGTTCTTACTTTTGTGTTAACTCCTAATACATATTTTGGAACTATTTTCACAAAAAAATTGTATAATTAAAAATGTATAAATAGAATTGACAAATAACTGCCCATAGATTAACAGATCAAATAGAGGTGGCTGAGATTTGAATTTTAAAATCACACATTTTGTCAGACCAAATGTTGACAAGGCCATATCAAATGCGTCTAAGCAAAATTAACAGTTGACACAATAATAATATAGATCGTTTAGAGATTATAATGTTAACTAAGAGCTTATATGTATGTATTGTGGCAACTTAAATTAAAGCCTTTAGTAGAATTGTAAACAATTATCCTTAATTACAAACTATATATACCAAATATATGTATACACTTCTATCTGAATATACAGGTTAAACTTAAAAGTTGAAATATATTCTACATTTCACATTTTTGAACTCTGTAATCTCGACCGGATTAACAATATATTTGAGTTCTTAGATTAACCACACCTCAGATGTTATACCTATTAATATTTCTTCTGACAAAATATCGGTCGATATAATTTATTCTAATCGCTAATGCAGTGGCCAACTGCCTATGAGGTAGACTTAACCACACCCACTAGACGAAGCACGCGCCTCTCAAAGTGGCATTTCGGTGTTGGTAAGCAAAGGCTCTAAAAAAGAGTTAGAAGAGAAGTAGAGGCGCTTTCAATGTAAAAACTGTATTTCTAAACATTTACATTTCACAATACACTACAGCTATTAAAACCAAATTTGGGCCACATGCATGTTAATAGCGAAAAATCTACCTGTTTAACCGATGTGAAGTGAAATATAAAAACGAGTACTTCGGAAAAAATTATTCAAAATCTTGAAAATGCTATCTCTTTCAAGTCTTAATGCGTTAAAGACTATTACGATATTAAAAATATGTATAAGTTACATTCATTTAATTTATGTACATATTCATACAAGAAACTGTACAAGGATTTTAAAACAAAGGAATTAAAGTTGAGAAAATTTAGAAACTGGAGACACTATTCTAGCTTTTATTAGCGTATGAAGCAGTCCGATTAGACGAGGGTAAAATAACGCGATTAAATTTAACACAAATGCATAGCATAATAGATAGTCTTCTATTTAGTTGTTGTTTAGAAGTCCTTTGGGTAGACCTCACGTGCATAGAAGCGCCTGCGTCGCTCCATTTCTCTGTCAAACAGTCCCGGAACAAGTTTATAGACTATGGCCTGAAGAGCCCGGTCGGAGCGAATGGCAAGGTGGGGCCGTGTCTTGTGCAACAGGACTCCACAGTCGGGACAGGTTGTACTGCGTCCAGAAGCCAGATAGCGCACTAGACAGCTGCGACAGTAGGCATGTAGGCATTCCACCACCGAGGTCGCGTCAATTAGATAGCCACCGCAGAGACTACAAGTCAACAGGCTGTTGAGCTCCGTCAGACGGAGATTTGTCACACTGTGCATAGTTTTTCGCGCTTTTTGGATAGTGCCACCGGCTTCCTAGGAATGTAGACTGAAGGAAAACGGCATATTTGATGTCATAAGTAACAAAATTGTGAAAGGAGAAAACCATAAATATATTAAATAATAAAATGTATTAGATATCTGAAATCTAAGAATGTAGTGCATCATAATTGTTTATTTTTCAAATTAAATTAATTATTTCTTTTAGTGTATTGCACTCAGAAATTATTTAGAATTGTATTATTAATACCAAAAGGAATGCCTAGCAAGAATGAAGTATAACACGAGGAAATCGATAACATGAGCGCCTTATTTTCCTGATGAATTTTCTGAGACAGCAGATATTGTTGATTGCATTATAAAGCAAGAAAAAGAATACTATACATATGTATATCTGAAAAGAGAAGCCAGAATGATATACTTATATATGCACAGCAAATATATAAACATTGGCATTATGAACATATAATACTGGAAAATACAATATTTTGATATACAAAACATTGTATCTCGAATAGCTATATATACATACAATAAACATTATATTGGTTACTGTTAGTTTTGTATGGTTTCTTCTTAAGAAATAAACCCCAACAATGCCATATTGACATCATGTATATCACCGATCTTGAATAATGAACAAGAATGATCTTGAATGCAAGATTGACATGACTGTCTTTTAGAAAGTTCAAACGCTCTATTCACTCTAGGCATTTTTTGTGCAACTGATTTTAAGCGATACTCAAACCTTCATTTTAATACAGACAAACAATAAATCGATATTTTCTTTAAATATTTGGTGCAGGTAAGAACACAAGCATGATGACTAATGACAGACATACATATAAACCATTGATACACTTAAACCATAGACAGACATACATAGTATGCATGCAGACTTTTAGGACAGAGGGTATTTAAAAGTAATCAGTATAATTCTTTTTATCTATCTTTATATAGAAGTAATTAAACATCTGGAAAGGATCTTTATTTTTGACCAAAATTTAACAAATATAAATTCTGAAAAAGCTTCATTAATAGGATTCACAAACATAGAAGAGTTTGGAAGTGATGAGTCTTGACATTCAGTTTACTCAAATTATGATAACACATGTAATGTATCTTTTCTTACCATAGTCAACTACCAAATAGTCTCTAACATTTATATTGTCCATATTATGTTTTGCATGTTCACCACTTGATGATTATAAAGTAAAAGCTAAGGCAGAAATTGAAGATGGTGGTGCTATTACATTCAAAAGCTGTTGCTGCTGAATTGTTGTTATTAGTCAAGACTACTTTTTGACCACATCTTCTGCATTCTGTGTCTTGTCGATGGCCACATCTCGATCTAGTCATAAAAACATGTCTCTTGGAGTTTAATTGGTTTTCTTTTGTATTATTGAAGTGTTGTATCTTTTCTCTATATACTTTCTGGAGGCATAAGTGTTTGACCTTCTTGCTTCAAATATTCCATTGATTATATTCAACCATATCTTGTACGGGTATTCCTGATCCATTTTATTACCCCATTTGTCATTTTGTCAGCTTCTTTGATTCCTGGTATTATAGTTGCTCAGGGCCCAAATAACTTCAATGTAGACTTTCTTATTTGAAATCTTTTTAAGCTTGTCCATGATGGAGTCTTCAAAGCAGGATGGTAGGATTTGTGCATTGATTTAATCTTTTTAAGGGTAGACTGAATATCTATGACTATTTTGACTGTGATTCCATGTAATAGTCTTACATGGAATAAATAAATATATAAAGTATAATTATACTTTAGTGTCAAATTCATAGTTTCTCTAAATGGCTTAATTACTACTACTGGTTTATCTCCTGGCTGTACTGTAAGAGATAAAGCCAGGTTCTACAGATGATTACATAGTGTTCTGGAGTACCTATGGCTATCACCACTCCTATCCTGGTTACTGTATCTTGCTGACAAATCTGTGTAAATGGTAGCTAAGAATTTATTCTTGCCATGTGGTTAAGGGTTTCTATGCTAGCTGCTTAGTTTATTTCTAGATCTGTGCTCTTCTTTTCTATGGTCTTCACAAAGCTGATGTTCATACTGCCTTCCCATGTTTTTTTACTGCTGGAATTGTTTTCAGTCACTTGGTGCAAAATTGATTTCCCATTTTCCTCTAGCTCTCTGCCTCTAGCTGTTTTTCTGGGTTTATCTGACTTTTTTGCTAGATGATACATAGGGTTGATTTCTTTAAAAATTAATTTAGATGGGTTTATCTAATGCTATGCCTATAATAGACTATAGCAAGAAAAACATCTTATATAACTATTTAAATTACTGCTATATATTAGCATTGGTTTTTAAGATATTCAGGGCTCATATCTGGGTCTTAGAAAATTTCCGGAAAAAATTATGCAGTCAATTATGGCTATGCAGGAGCAGCCTATAACTGCATGGAGCACCGATTTTTCAGATCATCTAATTAATTAAACTAAAATAAATCATTGTAATTATTCTTTAGAAATTTTTTATAATTATTAATAAAATGCAAAATGTATAAAAATTGGACAACATACACTGATCAATATGGATTAAAATTGTATTAATTTAAATAATAGAAAACAAATCTCAACATGAAAACATATTAAAATATGTTATATTGGTATATATACATACATTGATATATGATCAATCTGAAATGAATTTAAATGAATTTAAATAATAGAAATGTAAAATATACAGAAAAAACTATCTGGATATATATATATATATTACAGAGTTATCAATTAAAAAGGTATATTGTTTCTAATAATTTGAAATGCACATACATACAATTCAGAGTTGATAGCTATATACTATGTATGTATGTACCTATAACTACATATTAGTCAAAAACAAATGTATAACAATAATGAAAATAGTGCATGTAATTGTACTAGTAGTATATCATTTTAACCAAAGAAAAAATTTGTAATTAGCAAATACTATAATTTTATATATATGTAAACAATAGTACTGGTGCAACAAAATTAGTTGCAAATAGAGGATTATTGTTATTGTAATTTGTACATTATGGATTAGCAATAAAATAAAATAATTAATAGGTAAATATAAAATGGATATAATTATACTCATATATAGGTGTATGAAATCTGTATTGAAAGTTAAAAGTACCAGATACCATCACATTAAAAGTGAGAAATATAGTGAAATTTTTGGCAAATTAGCTAACAATCTCTCAGCCACAAGCTTTTGGCATTTTTCGTTTTGATCTAAACATTTCTGTAAGTTGCATTTTTACTTCCATATCCAACTTCTTCTGGAGGCAATTTTTGACTCTTTTTTCCAAGAAGCACACATGCAATGCAGGTGTGGATCCACCAGATAATATTGCTGACTTTGGGGCAAGTGAGATATAACTGGTCCATAGACCTTTTCTCGATATTGAGCCCTAAGTGATGCACTAAGTGTTGCTACTTCTAACGATGGTCAGTATTTGGTTGAAGTCATGTTCATGAGAGTAAAAACTCCTTCAACTTTGGGTCTATTGAAACATGCCAAAATGGCTTTCACTAGCTGACACAGATTGGTATAGCGCTTCAAACACTCAACCTTTTCCCAGTAGACATCAATAGCATCAATTTGAACAATTCACAAATCAATTCTGGAAGCTGCACAATATTGTATAATCTCTTATTCTGCTAATTGAGTGTTAATGTAAATAGAATCAACTGTATCATTCAAATAATTCAGCTTGTCCACAGTTTTCTCAGATATGCAATAACAGGGACCAATGCTGGGAAATGCTTTCAGGAGCTTGTTAGTAAAGGGCAATGTTTCAGCTAGATGAACAGCAGTATTAACTAAACCAGGGAAAACCAGATGTGGTTTCTTGACTTTTTGATGCATTTTTTTGAGAGATAGTCCAATTTATGTGGCAACATAAATGTTCCACAAAACTGATGTAAAAGTCTCTTCATCTCAATTATTTGACAATGGATGAGTGGATAACATATTCATTTAAGATGCTTAGGTTGCGCACTTGAAACTGGATAAGGAGAAGGAATTAATTGTGGTTATAAAAAAGTCTTTTAATGATGCCATTATGTTGTAGCACATTCTTCAAAGCAGCCTGAAAATTGCAGGTTTTGAGGTATTTATCTCTCGTAGAATGCAGTAAGTCAAGAATTTCCTGGTGACCACATTGTATAACCCCTTGTTGAAACAAAATGTCTTCCACTATTGGATGAAAACGTTTGTGTTCGATATTGTCAATAATAAAACAGCTGTACAAAAGAGTATGAGAGTACAAAGTATATAAAAAAATGTAAATGTAAAAGTGATCTTTCAAAATGTACATCTTTGATTTCTCACCTACTTTTCAGAAAGGTCAATTTGGATTATACAATCGGTGTCTGTCATCTTTGCTTTCAAGGATTAATACTTTGAATATTGATGATTTATATTAAAAATAAGGTTTTTATATGTTTAAAATAACTGCAAAATAGTCTTTCAATGTACTTTTAAAAACTTAAATTAACCTACATACGTTTTATATATTAATATCATGGTCGATTTCCAGTATTTCATCATCTGACAATAGAATACTGAGCTTTATTAATCAATGCAAATTATCGATAATCTTATATGCATAGTTTTTGCCTACTTGTTAGCTTCTTACCGACGTATTCTTTTCAAAATCACGTAATTAATTTGCTCAACCTGTGAATGTTAATTTTTTTATATAATTTATTCATGTTGACAGTTAATTTGTTTATGTGTTATCATTTTTTAAAGCGTATGTACGTTTTAGCTGTACTTCCCTACTTGCCTGTAAGCTTTGAGGTGACCCTCTCCCTGAGCGAACATACTTTGTGCACGGCCCCCTTCATTAAACGTGTGTGAATTGTTGTCTGTTGTTGTTACTTGTACAGTGTGTCTCATAAGTCCCAGCGGAGTTTGTTTGTATGTATGTATGTATTTGCAATGTTAAAGGTCAACCAATGGAAAAAAATCAACGAAACAAAAATAATAATACAGTTTTATCATTGGGTTGTCATTTTAATTGCTCTGTAAATAAATGAGACAGATAAATAATAAACTCCCTAGGGACTTATGAGGCACACTGTACATTAACTAAATATTCCGAATTATATTAGGAAGATAACTTTGTAAAAACTTTGAAATTAGTACAATCATGCACAGTACATGCATTCTTTTTCACTTCTTTAGGCTAGTTTTTCAAATATTAATGTATGTAAAACTTGATGTAATAATTTTGAATAACCTTTATTTTACAAAGCCTTCAGCCTTTAACATCTTACTTTATTGTATTTTGCACAAATAAGTTTCTCTTTCACTTGCTATTGTTATTGCGACACAACATGTGTCACACGAATAATATTGTGTCAGTTGACACAGTAAAATATGTGTGTTAACTGACACAATATCATTCGTGTGACAAAGGTTGTGTCGCAACTACCTTAATTCGCAGGGCACGTCACTTGTGTCAAGATGACACATTTGAATGCCAGATAATTTGATCTTAAAAAGGTGGTAAAAACAGTACTACGCCCAATGGATGAATAAATTTCATAATTATTTCTATAAAAAGAAAAAAATAAGTGCATTAGAACATGTATTTAAAATGAATAATGCACTATAAAATATCTGTATGCAGCGGAGAATAAAATATGTGTGTAGTATATTCAATCAGAGCACACGTGTAAATGATTAATAATTACGTTATCAAGTCCCAATTAATAATAATTATCTTATTATTATACATTCACATAAAACTGTTTACTATTAAAATATTAATATTATTATTACATAATATGTACAGTTTAAATATATCACACATTTTTTAATTTTTAATGAAAATAATGAGATAGACATAGATGATACGTATTATTTGGAGCAACCTTAGGTATACTTATTAAGCGGGTTACACTGCAATTTAAAAAATGTATCTAAAATAATATAAAATGGGGAAAACAGTTAAGTTTTAGAATTGGCAGACAAATGGGATACAACGTTTGTGGAAAAATTAACACTTTTTCTTGCACGCGATTTATCAACTTTATGCTGGGTTCAATGTTTAATTGTAAAACAATACAGGTGAATGCCTTGTAGGTATTCAGGATCCTACTGGGCACCTTCAGTTTAAAAATCCAAAAGGCCCTGAAGTATACAATCAAGCCCCTCAATAAATCCGTTTTCACGATGGGCTGACCATCTAGCCACATATTGACGAGAGAATAGCCGAAATTAAATTCGCCCACCAAAAATGGTTCTCCTGTGGATGCAGCCTGTAATGTCTAAGTGAACGCAACAAATTATTCTGAATTGAAAAACGACTATGTAATATGTACATCAATATAGTAGTACACTACTAATACATATACATTACACCATTAAACATATTAAATAAAGTGACTTGCTGTTCTAGATTGTGATAAACGAGGTAGATATAATCTCGAAGTAGTTATTCTTATTTTGCAAAATACGGTTAGTTTTTTTCAAAACGGAAAAACAAAAATGCATTCAGTATTATATATTTCTATTAGTATCATTGTGTTTGAACCGCGAAACTAAAGAAACAGACAAAAAATAAATTTGTATACGTTACATTGGTGGGAAAATATATTTCTGGTAACCCAACACTCATCATTATGCAACTATGCAAAATATCTAACTATCTATCATTTAAATGTTTTAATAAATGTCAGTTAATGTTTCGATAACGGTTATAAGGCATGTTTGGATAAACTAAATTATATTTATTACTGTAGCATTTGTGAAAACAAGTATAGAAAGTGAGAAACAGATGATTTTAAAATATTTTTTAAGCATGATTCTACGAATGTAATATTTTGGAGTTTTTTAGTTTCTTTGGTATATGTCAGTTCATTTTAATGTAGAGCAGTCAGCCACTAGATAAATAATTGAGGTAGCTATCGCTTAAATTGAATTTTATCAAAGATAATTAGATATCCATTGGCCTGCCTGCATTGTAAATCTATTAATTTAAAATATTTTAAAATTGTAAAATTTACCTCTTTCACTAAGACACTTTTAATCTGTTCATTCTGGGATGAAAAAGGGCTGTCATAGAGGCAACGCACAGTATATATCTACAAATTAAAAGAAAACAAGAAAGCCTAAGAATAATTATGCCATAAATATATGAGATAAGCTTCTTAATTACAAACAATTATACATATCAACAATAGACATATAATAATTACACTTATAACAATTTTTGTACATTTCCAAAAATTAATAACTTGTATTAAATTACAATCTATCAAATCATTGTCTAACACAAGACATTCTAAGCCTTGTAGTTAACCTAAACACAAATGATAATCAATATTTATATTCTTTGTTACTTTCTAAATACAAGTTAATATAATAAGTATATTATATAAAAGATCTAGCATTAATCTATGTATTTAACATTAAAAAGAAATGTTTGAACTTATTCTGATGCTTACAGTTTTGTTGCTCCTTGGGTGAATTTACCTTCTCCTCTAAAATACGCACCATAAAGTTTGCGAGGCAAAAAGAGAGTCACGAGCTTTTCCCCAATAGAAGCAAACCTCTCGTATAATGCCTCT
>JAYRBW010107180.1:0-18701 GCA_036023295.1 Invenusta paracnida
AACATAATATAACATGTCATTTAATTATCTGCATTTATATAATTCAAATTGTTGTTATTTAAAAATTAGTATTTGTACTTACTTATTATATTCTTAAGTATTTTGATGAACTATTGATGCTTGTTTATCTACTTAATTTTACTTAATTTTGATAGCTAAGGCCTTGAGGAATATACCTTTAATCTAAATTTAAAATGTGGACCCCTTCCTGGTATTATTTCTAGTTGCGTCCCTGTATAATATGCAATTTAATACAAAATAATGCCAAAATTTGAACATTATTTTTATATCTATTTTAGGAACTAAAACAACAATTGAATGATTGTTAAAAAAATGTTTAAAGTGTACTTAAAATAAAACAATATTTTCCAAATAATAATACTTCGATAAATGCCTTTTTTGAAAAATTATTATGATCCAATTATCTAAGATCATACAAGAGTCCCTCTTCTTTCTAAGTGTCCTCATTGAATGGTATAGGTTCGCGGCAGTCGGCGAGAACTTGCTTTAGATGTTCTACAAACCTGGCGTCGAGTTCACACCCGTGCAACCATTAGCAATCTCAAGGAAACACTGAGCAGCATCGGACGGACTGACGTGGTCCGCGCGTTAGACCTACGTATTCATCGTCCTGGCGATGTTGGGGATTCTGAGGAGGGTAAAACCGGTCAGAATACCCGAATTGGACGTGATGGAACCATCCTGCCCCCCCTGTCACCCATTTCCCGACTTATCCAGAGGAACCGGAAGGCCCAGGAGGAACAGGCAGCTGCAGATTCACTCCATGGGGTCAACATCAGACTTCTCACCCAGCCGCGAAGTCTCACATTCATGCCGATGGCTTCTGTCTAGTGTAGACTTCTCTATGATTTCTTCATTGTCACTTGCCTTATAAAATGCTTCTAATAATCTTTGTTAAACTTTATAAACATGTGTATTATCCAAAAAATGTGTTCACATAGAACATTAACAGCATTATATCTATAATTATACATAAACGTCTGTGATTACTTCACTAATATAAACTTATATTATTAATTAGTAGTACCTGGCTAATAATATAATATCTATGATATAATAATTTTAGTACATAGAAATAAAAATAACCTACGACGCTAAATTATGTAGGACTTTAAACAAATTATTCATATACATGTTTTAAAAAGAGAAGCATTATAAAAAAATCATACGAAAATGTACAGACATCAATTGTATGAGAAGACTGGAATGACTGACATTAACTAAATTATTGACTGTTCATAACTTCAAATTTCTGTTGTCAGTAGTATATTTAAGTAGTATTATTAAACAAAAAAATATATATATTTGTATATACAGTGTCCAAAAAGTTGCTGTACAGTGATCAATATTAAATATTCTAATAAGAGAAAGATAAGGTTGTGCAGTGATCAATATTAAATGAGCAGAATATTATGTGTGACTAGTCAGTCAGTTAATGAGCGAATTAACATTGCTTTACTTACTTTGTATAGTATAGTTTGTAAATAAAAGTTGTAAATAAAAGTTGAAATAAAACATTTTCAATACACAGCAACTTTTTTGGACACCCCCTGTATATCACTATTCGTAACCATCTGTATAATTTAATACTAAATTACTGTGTCTGTTTAAAGTGTATAATTGCAATACACGACCCAACACATCCCTAATATTTAGTATTCGGATTTCCCTTTTTTTCTTTTAATATATTTATATAGAGCCATATTATAAGCATTATTGACAATCAATCAAACACAGAATTGTAAGTAACTTTCTGAATACACTAGTGTTGATAATAATGTTTTATTTGTTGAGTTTTGTTAAAAATCAACACATTTGCCTGAATTATTTTCACGAGGTTGATATTAAACTTAATAATCCTATCGGATTTCTAAAAGTTTCCTTGAATGATTACGAGCTTATATTACGTACTAAAAATTAAAATAGGTAATTCAGCGAAAAAAAAGTGTTACTAAGTTTAATACCTATTTTCTACTAAATTAACATGCTACTATATTAAAGGATAATTTTTGCAAAACGTTTTTGACTTTTTTTCGATAATTTCGATCTAGATATCGTATATACTCGTAATTTAGCTTTCCTTTGTATGCGTCTACAGTATTTATAGTGGATGTAAAAGTTTTTCCAATTGATTTCAGTTTCTTTAATCATTTATTAAGTTTATCTGTGTATACCTTGCTCCTTTACATTTATATATTTCTATATTCACTATTTGACGTCATTTCAGAAAATATTTTGTCTTCCTGTGTCAATAAATTATACTTAATATAACATAGGATGAGGTATTACTATCTATCTATATATAATTTTATATATAGGCAACGGTAAATACATTCTACTTTTTCTGATAGTTCATTTTTTAACTATAAATTGTACAATAATTGGTTCATATTCTAATTATATATGTTTAGATATAATACATTGTATACATATATGGGCATGCTATAAGATTCAGTGTTTACACAATTATTAAAATGTCACTTAATGAATTCTGATAATTTATATTAAATTATGTAGGAATATTTGTTTTAATTCGAAGTAGATATTTCTCATATATACACTATATTCTGAAGATTTTCAAAAAAATTAGCATTTATGATGAAAGCATGAAACAGGGCATAAAAGGGAAAAATTACGAAAATTACGAATTTTGGCGATAAAAAATATCGAGCGACTTAATGCTTGTATGTAACCAAATAATATGTGTCGCCATAAAGTAAATAATTGTTGCACAGTATCACATGTTTACACTTACGTAATATACTTATCCCATTAAATAGTCGTAAGACTTCATAAATTGTTACATATAATGTCATTCTGTCACATTTATATTGCATATCTCGGATTCAACTAATCTATTTCTAAACTTTATGTAGGTACACTAAAATTTTGATTTCACATTTGATGTTTATAAGTCACGTTTGGTTTGATATTTCTCTTTATTTTATCACAAAAACCTATTTAAGTGAAAGCAGTAAACGCAGGACATCAAAGAATTAAACAGGCATATTTTGGTTATATCATCCTTAATTTTAATAATAATAAGAGTATGAATCCACATAGAAAATGAACGCAAACAAAAGCATGTGTAATCAATTTGGGATTTCAATTTTTACAAGTCACCCATAATTTGCCCTTACGAGCAGATTTATTGGGTTTTTTCTCGTACTAATACTGTCCTAGTGTAAACAAACTCTTAGGACAAACTTGTTACACGATGAGTCAGCTGTACAATTTCACTATAAACGAATTTTGATTTCGATTTTGTGAATTAGAAATAAAGTCTCGTTATCCGTCTGGTACACTTATTAAAACTTGAGCACGCAACTGTATTATATATAAATACAAATTGTCGCAGATTATATTTTGATCTATTAGTGCTTTATTATAATTATCAACTTCATTTTAAGCCAAGTTTAAATTCGTCTGCCTATCTTTGCGCTATTCACCTACCAATCGCATTTTATTATCAATATACTTGCGCTATACATCTTATGAAGGAAGTAATACATATTATCATTTATTACCTTTTATGGTTCGTTACTTCTTTTACGTAAGAATTATTGACGCGAGTAATAAGCAGCTTGTCATGTTAATATAATATGATATTATGTATATCGGGTGTTCATCAATTTAAAAAAAGTTCAATTTGATTATTTATTATTTATTATTTTACTATTAAAATTTATTATTTACTAAGATTTTTACAATTACGGTCAAAAACAATACTTTGTAGTCATTATAGAGTTTATTGTCTTCATTGAAAATATCACAATATTCCTCTGATCTGATTCACAGTTTGTTTTGAAATATTCGGGCCAACTAAACCATTTCACTCAATTACTGCCAAAAAACCCGGTAAGATCACCAGTGTCATGAGTTTAGTGGTCTAGTTGTCAGATAAATGTGACCAAGATGATTAAAAGTTGCATTCATCAGAAACTACTAGTTTTAACTACATAGATGCATACCTACTTAAAATTGATCGGTCATAACTTAAATGAATTTTATGCGTCTATCATCATCACTACCATAGCGTAATTATACCAGAGCTTCGAGTCTTATTGTTCTGTATAATGCAGTTTAATACCCTACTATTTAGCTACCAAAAGCTTATGCAAAATCATGTTCTGAATATTCACAGCAATTAAATTGCTTACATGTAGTAAAACAGTTTTACATACAAGGGTAACAATTCATTTATTATAGACTACTCAGGTATGTTAAATTGAATGCATATTTTTTTTTCTTTAAATGAATTTACTACTATTTTTTCCTCAGCCATTAACACCAAATTTAAAAAAATAAAACGATTTTTTATTAACGAAAATTTACAGCGCGATGTTTATGAAATCAATAAGAGTTGAAATCTGTCTATTATTACTCTATCATAATCACCGCTATATGAAAAAATTTAGTGATAGCTAGTCGGGTATTTCGTCCAAGAATGAAATAATGATGTAGAATTAATATCATAATTACTATTATAGATAATCGACTTATTGAAGTATGATGAATTTAATTAAGCTGTTTCTGAATAAGTTTATGATTTGCATCTCCTGTTGCAGTCAAGGTTAAGGTTTGTCGTTTGGTTAAGATCTGGTTTTCAGAAACTTTAATAACCATTAATAGTTTTGATATCTTGGAGGTTTATCACATTTATAGTTTTGCTGAATTTTCATAGAAAATGACCCATGCATAGCAGCGGATTTATTCTTCAATAGAATACATAATTTGAATTATTCAATTTATTTGAATAAAGACAAATACAATTTTTGAAATTAATATGAATAAAAATCGTTTATTTGTTTATTGAATGGGGATAATTTAAAAACTCTAGAACTAGAGAATACTCAAATTACTGTTTACATATAATACTTTAAATTATGTATAACTAAAACTTTTGGAACATTCGGTATTATAATGAAATGTTTAATAAATTTAACATTTTTTTCAATATATGGGCATGTAAGGTAAACGCCTATTTAGATTAATATGACAAAGAATTGTATTTAGAATCACAGAATAATAATATTCTCCTTAAAAAGAAAATTCAGCCTTGAATGTTTAAAATTTAGAAGAAAGTTAATATTTTCACCATTAAAATCAGTCTTTCTGTAAAATACTTGTAGGTTAAAATTCCATTTGATATTTGTTTATCCATTCATACAATACAATTGATATAAAATATATACATATATAATGAGGGATGTAAATATTTTGAAATATAAAGAATACATTTTACATTTTTGAGTTTATCCTACTTGTGAAGAAACATGATAAATAGCGAAAGTGTAAAAGACATGTAATTCTTATTATATATCTCCGGAATATAAATGTATAAGAAGTAAATAATATACAGGTTTGGTTAAATAGAAGATTCCAGAAGATTTAAACTTTATGTACATAAATGTTGATCAATTATTAGCTAGAAAAATTCCTTAAGATAAATTACGTAATACAGACTTTTATTTTAAAAAGTAAAAATCTTAATTATTAATGCTTTGAGATTGACACAATTTTATTTATGTTCAATTTAACTAAACTCCTAAACTATTTTACTCAAAAATAATTTTAAATAATTAATTTAATTTAAATAAATGTAATTTTATGAATACTTATTTTTTATTTAAAGACTCAATGCCTGTCTTTATACCATAATTTAAATTATGGAACAAACACATTTCCAATTTATATTTTTATCTTGTTGCTGTAAAAGAAATGATTCACAGACCAAAGGCATTAGATAACGGTTTCGGTTTCGGTTTTGGTTTCAGTTTCGATTACGGTTTCTATTTCACCCGAAACTCTACTATAAATAGCATTTAGCGCGTATCATATTCTGTTACAAAAGATAAAATGCTCTTTTCATTATTTTTTACGCAATCAGAGAAATATTTCTCCCAACTGCCTATAGTAGATATAGGTTATCCAAGTACCCATTGAAAATGAATTTTTCCATTGAAATAATCAGAAAAAATGCTATTAAGTTCTACTCATTGTATTTAACAAAAAAAATCTTGCAATATGTATCATTTTTGTTTTGATATCTGTGTTACATATGCTCTACATTAAGGCTAATTGAGTTATTGAGGCCTATGGTTATAACACAGTGACAAGTATACAAAAATCCATATCACAAAATACATTCAACAAGCAAGGTGATAAATATTGTAAAAAGTTGCTCATAATTAATACAAATATAGCAAATACTGTTGTTTTAATGTATAAATTCAGTTTTTGAAGATATGTAAACACTTCATGCTGTTTTGTAGGTTGATTGATATAATACAGTACTTGTAACAAATAAATGCGTGTGCAGGGGATTTATAAAGTGTAGTCTCGAAGCGAACGCTGCTGCATGTAGAAAATGTACAATAATTTGGGATTTGGCCAAGTTGTCAATTTGTCTGTATATAGGTTTGTGGCACGTTTTACATTCATCAACTACATTTTAAAACTGAAATCACTTGAATTAAGGCAATTAAAATACATTTTGATATGTCAAAGTCAATACATTATGTAATAAAGATGATTTATTTAGAATGTAATGTATGTTATACAAAAATCAGATAGCCATACCTATATACATGTATATCAACCATATTGTTGCATTCAGATGCAAAATTAATTGATAATTAAATACACTTTTAATGGACAGACAACTGTGTTGTTAACAATTTCTTCATATTGAGACATTCACAAATTAGCTCTTTTCGATGTTTAATACTTGCCTATTTCTAAATATTAAAATTTAACACATGCTAATATCTTGGCGTATAAATAAAGTCATGGGTTTGGTTATAGTTTTCTATCTTGCACGACAAATTATGTGCTTTTCAATAAAAATAGGAAATACATAACTAATAAACATGATAAATAGTTTTGACGGAAACATGTATAAATGCGTAAATTTCATCCCAAAGAATATATATTCATTTATGCTTTCTTTAAAAGGGAACTCTTTTATGCATCAATGTTATAGTGATGTTTCGTTGTAAATAGGGCTTTTTGAACAAAAAAACCATCACCAAAAGTTACAATCGAGGAGTCCTTAAAAACATGATTTATAGACATAATTGTAGAGATCATAAACTACGGGTAACGACTTTGATTTTATTGAATCAGTCTGCCGTTTTAATAAATGTAGTAATATAGGTGGAAATTAAAACAAATTATCAACTATAATAACACAACATATTTTAATTTTATCCAAGTAATGATCTGTTGTTATCTGTATGAATACTAATCAAATTCTTTCCTTTGTCAATTTTATTCTTGGATAATAATAAAGAGATTCACAAGATATACACTGTATCATCTCTGAATCAATAAATTATCGATTTTAATTGTTTCCAAAATATTCAATTGCTTGTAAGGTATAAAATCTGACATTTTAATATGCATATAAGTTACACTATTGATCCAAAAGAATGCATTTTGATCGTATAGACAGCATTTTAGAACCTCAAAATTATATTACGTAATTAGTAATTATGATTTTATGATTTATTTCAGTTTTATCGCTGACGATTTCTAGAATCTTTTTTTCTATAATAGTACGCAGAGGCTTTGCATTACTGCCGGAATTATTTGAAGCAAGAAGATGAAAGAGCCGAAGTAGATATATGTATATCCACATTTTCACTAGTTACTAGTATAGATATAACGGTTTCTAAAAAAACGACTTGTGAAAGAAGATAGAATTAATATTCTACGTGGCCGGAAAAATAATGTTTGATGTCACTTTTTAAGATCTTAATGTGCAATGAGAGATTTTTATATCAAATCATTTTGCCACGCCCATTTCAAGATGTGTATACAACAGGTAATTATTATTAACTGTTTAAAATAACAGTATTTCACATTTAGGAGGCAAGTAAGGCATATTGTACACATTTAACATCGAAGGGATATATTGTATACACACAATCACTACATATACATAGAACGTGTCACAGAAAAAATATCATATCTGATAAATATGTAAGATTTTTAAAAATAATACAAAAATTATGAAATTTTGTATTACGCGTGGTTGATGTGCGCATTTCAAGGTGTCAGTTATATTATACACTAATTATTCCGCTCGGTCAATTTTTTTGTTTGTTCCTAATCTTAAAATGTTTCATTCTCCACATACATGAGTACATACGTGGATTCTGTTTTACTATTATATCAAAATATTACATATTGCTTCTTTTTTCATATTTTATAAAATATATTGTCTGTTTTATGTTTCTTATTTCAATATAGGTATAAGTAAGTTCAATTTTATGCAATTGAAACATTTGTGAAATTAGTTTTTTGACGTATATAACATCGTTATAGTTTAAGAATATAAATTCTCTTGCAAAACAGCAACCGTATAATAATAGTAATGATAGGACAAATAACATATAAACTAGATTATTATGCAAAATACCAACATTTAGAAATCAAATTTATTTTAAAGCCAATGAATAATAAATCTTTAAAAATTAATTATATTTCACGTATATAACTATTTAACTATAATTGCACTTTGAAAAACTTTACACCAAAATTACACTTAAAAAAGAATTTATATTATTGTATTACTCAATACACGTTCTCTAATGTGGACTAATCATGCAGGCTTTTGCTAGCAAAGACATACAGATATATATATAAATAGCAGACTATACATTAATAGCACATAAAACGGTATATTTAAAAATAAATGATGATGCTAATTAAATATTATTTATACACCAGTTGAGTGAAATTAACGAAACATTGATTGATATAGAAACCTATAATAATATGTATATATATTTCAAATAGTAATTAATATACAACATTAAAAGCAATTTAATGTTGGATATTCTATCATACTAAATAATATATACTGTTTTGTTTTCCACTCGTTCCACGGTGTAATGGATATTACTAGTAATTTAGTATATTACTTAATACATCTTCTCTAATGTTTTTTATCGTGCAGGCTTTTGCTATCAAAGATACTATTAATGTAGTCTGCTATATTTATATATATATATATATATCTGTATAAAACGATATATTTAAGAATAAATTATGATGCTAATTATATATTATTTATGCTCCAGTTAAGTGAAATGAACGAAACGTTGATTTATATATAGAAACTTAGAATAATATGTATCTATTTCATGTAATAGAAACAACATTAAAAGCAGTTTAATGTTGGATATTCTGTCATACTAAATAATATGTACTGTTTTGTTTTTCAGTCTGTTCCACGGTGTAATGGATTTTTAGCAATATAGTCTTAAAAGAATTAATGAATGCAGTGTATATGTATGCATTGTAAAACAAAAGGAAACTGACAGACGTGAGTGTATGAATGTATTACAATTAACATAGTTTCCAAAAAAGTTATGATATAAAACGCTGAAACATACATACTTCTAACAGAAAATCAATGTTTTGCTTTGAATCAGAAACATCAACATATAGCGAGTAACATAGTGCGAGAAAACAAACAACAAATGCATTAATAGTTTTTGGAAATAAAATATTTAACTTGCAGTAACTATACAAAAGATTTGTCATTTCTTTATAGAATGACAATTTATAAAAGATATCTTAATAGATGCTTACTTTGAATCTTCTCTCACTGCTTGCGACTATTCAGTGTAAATACGAAAGAATTAAGTTAATTTATCACATCGGAACTTCTGTTGGTTAAAATAGGTAAATATTAACTCCTGCTTATACTGGGATTTCTTGGGCTTCCACATCCGTGGGGGGGGAGGGGGCTCATTAGCCACCAGCCCCATTTAATATTTCAACTTTACAATAGAGTAGTATAGGGAATATGTTCTGCAACATATTCCGTTGAAAAATTATGCTTATCTATTTTTGGAAAAAAATAAATAAATTTTAAAAATAATATTTTTTGTAAAGTCCAGGCAGGAAGATTATAATGTTACAAAATCATCGAAAAATATGGGAGTAGAGGGGTGGGCCTTCCACGATATAGATATAGTTAATAGAGTCAATATGGTTGATAGGAGCATTTCCCTCAAATATTTCGATATTCATTAGATGACAAAAAGCTAGCTCGTAACCATGGATACTACTCTCATTATATACGTACCAAAGGAGTTATTAATACTGATTTAAACACGTTTCGTGCATTATTTTTATCGTACTCTGTTTGGTTGTAAGTAAATGAATTTGCAGTATGTGTTTGTGTGCAGTATCTACGGTTTCTTTAAAGAAAATCACAATTAATTAAAAAAATCAATTCATAAGTTCAAAATGTACCTACTTAATACAGTTGTTAGGCTTTTCGTAATTTCTTTTTCTTGGTTTAAAATTGAAATATTAATATTTAATTTAATTATTAAACATCCAAATAATATAATGAAGAATTAAATATACATACATGAAAAATGATATCAATATGCCTGGTTAGTAGTTGATTATCATTTCGGAGACAGCTAAGTATTTAGCCAATCGATAATTAATTTTAAGGAGGCTCTTTGGTTAAGCTTATATTCATGCTTTAAATAAATTTGTCAATATTGATTCATTTTTCAGAAAGTCAAGATTCTATTATAATTGGCAGTAAAAATGGAAAAGATATTATGAAAATTTAACTAACATTTCTACTTTTTCTTTCACCCTACTCCTTCGAGCTTGTACCTAGTATGCAATTGGACTAAATAAATGCTATTTTTTCCAGACAATATCCCAAGGCCACTTCATGACGTCATCGGACAATTGCTCGGTGCTATTGGGCGAGATGTAGGGCCTGAATCCACGACGGCGAAAGAAGCCCGCCACATAGTCCACCTTACTCCGATTGTTGAGGTGGGCGACAGACCACTCCATCATCACCATCGGAATATCGATGCTGTCAAACAACTTGCTGGCATGCTGCAGAGCATCGTACTCGCGGTTCTCAATATCGAACTTCATAATAGCCCGACGGAAGGGTATCACAGACAGGAGGTCATCCATGAGAATGGAGTCGACCTCCGTGCCACTTGTTGCAGTTAATTTGCGTTTGTGGATGCGGCTTCCGCCGACGTTGAAGGGATTGATGGCCATGAAAACTGGCTCCCGGCGCTCCCCAACTGCGTTGTACACTAGTGTCACCCGGTCCTCCATCCTATTTTCCAGGACAGTCTCGCGCATTCGTCGAATGTTGGCAATGTTGGCGTCCACAGCAACAACCGGTCGTCCCCGGCTGGCCGCCGCAAAGGTGTACACACCCAAATTGGCGCCAATATCGAGGAATCCAAGTTGGGGATCGTCGCGTAGTACCGCGTCCATTTGAGCGATAGCCTCACCCTCCCAACTCCCACGGAGCTGAATCATCCGGGAGATGAGATCCTGGAATCCGTAGGTGAAGATCGGGATCTCGCCGGCTGGGATTCTCAGGCGACTCCGAATGAATGTGTTGCTGGGGTTGCGGCGTCGACGGTACACGGTGCAGTAACCGTTGGTGAAGTTGCCGACTTCACTGAGTTCGTCAACAGGAGATCGGTTAAACAGTAGGGCTACCACGCGGCCTCTTTCGAACGCCGAGGTCTTGTAATAAAGGCCTATAAACCCGACGAAGACGAATAGGCCAACAGAGAATAGATACTTTTTCGGTAAACGATTTCGCAGATATCTACCATTGCCGGCGTTATTGCGCATCTCTGAAGGACCGGTGACGATCTGATAACGTGCCCCTAAGCCTCTCTTACAATGTCCTTAGAAAGGTCACGTTTGAACTGAGATACACTGGAGATTGGGTCAATATTACTGAACTCTTCGGTTGAGAAAAAATTGTTTCCTCACACCTTTCTCTCCGTGTTTAGCAATATATTTCTTTCCTCTCCACGCTCGCTCTTTCCTTTTACTTTTGGGAAAACAACGAAGTTAATATGTCGAGCGGTTATTATATTAGTGTAGATGTTGGGAGATAGATTATAGCTGCAGCCAACTAGGGTTGTCAAGCAAACATGAACGACCAGAACGTATCTGCTGTGCTGCGTCTGCAATTGGTAAGACGTATAACAGAGTTAAAATGAAGGGGGGAGGAGGGGGACGAACGGGGTAGAGCGTATTATTTAGAAACGCTAGTTCGCGAATAGAAAAGTCAAACAGAAATACAGCTTACTTCAGAACTAGCTTGCAGAAAGACGTCAGTTTAAGTAACAGCTTATATATACTCATAAAAATTGCGAATTGACTTCTTTTTTACCCTTGCTCCTATTTTCCACCCTCTATATAATAATAATTTCTTCTGTCTTAATATATTCACACTCCCTACCTGAAATTTTGCTGGACTCAACAAAAGCAACAAACCGTTTTATGTATAATCTCCATATAGCGAGCATAGCGCAGCACTCTTTGTACACGTTTTAAATCTTCGCTTCTTTCTTACCTGTACTAAAATCGATTTCAACTTGTATACATATACAAAGCAAAACCCATGTTTCTTGTATGTAACATTTAAAAAGTCCTATATAATAGGTAAATGCCTTTTGAGAATAAGCTAGAAGAATTGAAGGGCGTCCCAGGTTGTTGAAGTGTGCTAAGACCTTTCGAGAAACTGACAAGTTTCTGTGAACTCGACTATTATTTCAATAGAGTTGCAAAAATACGCTTTCCAGTAATTTTCGTCACCGAATTATGAAAAATATCGATTGCAAATTTCCTTTGTTTGATATACTCAAAATGTTTATACATCTCGAGACTTTAAACAAATAGAATCATTCAAATGTCAATTATCACCTATCACACTCATAGAAACGACTGGGTCTACGAATCTGTACATACACACATGCAAGTTTCTATATATTTATAATACAATATATTTTAAAGAATCTACCTAGATACATTTAAACAAATGTCTTAGAAATTGAAATAAATCACATGTAAGTACACCTTCAACAAAGAAAGGAATATCCTAAATGATTTTTGAAACGGAAACGTAACACACCCAAACTTTATTTCACTATACATAAAGGTGGCGTAAATGAGTGTTTCAACTTACATCTTTGATTGTTAAGAAAAGAGTATTCTTCCATAATCATGCTGGATGAATAGGAAATTATGAAATAACTTTTTTCCATGTTTAGGTGGATTTGAAAAAATATTATTGCAACAACGCCCTTTTTCAGCAATTGCGTTGCGTTTTAAAAACATGAAAATATTGTATTATAAATATTTGTTTTCCATGACGAATTGTTAGCCTAGTCAACAAATAAAAGAACATTTATTCGGTCTTGACTAAAATTTTGATTAACTTTGTTTTTGCAAACTTTGGAAAAGTGAAATATTTTATTAAAATAAACGATTTCTATAGCTTTAATTCGTATAACAACATGGGATAAAGAGGCTAATACAGTCTAATATATATATCACGATGTAATTAGATAACGCCTATATATATATACTGATTGGTCGATAACACACATTATTTACAGAATAGTTTTGTAATATACAATTTTCAGGTTATAATCTTTATTATAGTAGCAGTTAGTATTTAATATGTTTTAGTGAAAAATTGTCTAATTAAAAATAACAGCATGAATAATAAAACTTTAATGAGCTATCTTTAATTCATGTATGGGTGTAGGGCAGATATATTCGTATGATGTACATACAATTGTCAATTTTACATTTTCGTGTGAATTCATAATTGTTTTTTGTTCTATCTAGATAATTGTGTTTTGACATAATGCATATATCTGTTCTGGAGGCGTCATCAGTGTTCAGCTGCTATTGGCAAAATGTGTTATTCAGATTTTGCTATTGTTATTTCGTAGTGAAGTCATACATAATAATATTTAATCTTATAGACTAGTAATTACTTTCCTAGTATAGTGAATTGGTCCACTGCGGATGAAATTTCTGCATGTTTAAATCCAGCACTATTACTTTATTATGTGACAACTAATACATTATTTATAAGTTAGATTTGTTTACTAAATATTGAAGGATTTAAGCATTGAAATATTTATGTCTTCTATTCTAAAATAAATAATGTATTTTTTATGAATCTACTATTTAGTACATTGTATTTTGTATATGAAAGTCTATATTATCGTTCATTGGCCTTTTCGTGTTTTCTAAAATGTTGAAGAATGCAGATTTAACGTTTATTTTATGTGCTCCCTTTAATAAATAAGTCAGATTTAGGATATAATAGAATGGTTTCAATATCTAAAGTGCCTACAAAAAATATGAAAGGCCTATATTTTCCGATTGTTAATAAAACATTTAAAAATAAGTGGTTACAATAACGAAAAGTAACTATATTATGTTTTATAAATATTATTGATTTTATACACACAGGGTGATTGTTACTGCATTTGTGATTAATCGTTAGTTATTCATTTTCCTTGTTATGAAAGGTCCCAATTTCATTTTCTTGGATCACTGCCATTCTTCATTAAGCCTGATTTCCGTCTGCAATTACTAATATTTTCCTCATAAGTTAGTTCTTTGAAATTGATAAAAATCTGTTTAAAATATTTCAAAAATACCCTATCTATTTTTAGAGGAATTATAGGTTACTACTTGAAATATGATCATAATCGTACGGTCATAAATCAGTAAGAAATTACTTTCAAAACACCCAGAAAATAAATAATTTCAAGCAATTACCAATCTTTAATTTAAACAGCAAGGAATATTATATTTTTATTTCATTATAGGTGCAAGCAAAAGTAGTAATTGACAAGAGAGAAGTGCAGAAATTATTTAAACGCGACATTTGAAATAAAACAAAGGATAAAAGCCTTAGAATATTTATTAATGGTAACGACAACAAAGGAAAGCAGAAGTGAACAAAAAAATACTATCGCTATATATTATAAAACAGGGTGACCGGGTTATACAAACATGTCACCAGAAGAAAAAAAAATTATATATTCATTTGACACACACCGCACACGCATTGGCACAATTATTTAAGCTATTAGATAAATAGATATATATATTTTAAAGAAAAGAAGAATTCATGGCATGGATTACAAGTAATAAGGTAGATAAATCAGCACAAAAAATGGTGTCATTAAAAAACGGAGTCATATTTGAAAACATAAAATGCATAGATAGATACAAACGCAAGTGTCATTTTTTATATACGTCCGACTTCGGTCATGTCAGGTATACATCCCGGGTATATCGATTATACTCTATTAAAATAGGGAAATAAGAAAATTGGTGCAGTTCCTACACGACTAAAAAGAAGCGGGATATATTTCGGAAACGTCGGATAATATTAGTTTTAAGATATTAGGTGTAACCGCTATGGAACACAAACTAGAGCTACAAAAATGTATGTAAAAATTAGCAGTAAGTTATACTGTATAATAAATACGACACGCTGTTTTTTTGCCAACATAAAGACTGTTTATCATATCACGCATTCTAAAATTTATTTTCTGTTAGGTAAGGTCTACTTTTGTGGGAAAATACCAAAAAGGGTTGAAATTGAAGTACGCTTTCTGTCTAACACTCTAGAATTGGTTGTTACATGCCATAGGCTAGGAGGGGGAGGGTTACGCTAAATTATAAATGGACAGTCTAGGACAAATTCGAACTGTAGGCACAAAAATGTCCAAGTCGGTACAAAAAGCATGCAGTTCTAATTGGTTGTATTGGAGGATCCTGAGCAGACGTTTCCAGCCTTCTTGAACCCCTTACAGACCACTTTGCGGAACTGTGGCGAGAGAACTGCAACTATCACCGGGCACCAGACATTCTTGAGTCGGTAGATGAGTTCAGTCACTGATCGGACAAAGATGAGGCAACCGCTGCACTGCGCTGATGCAATCATATAGAAGTCTATCATGCAAATTGGTACTGCGCAAATTCCGTAGAGAGCCCCCATTCCTATCGTTATATCCAAAAGTTGATTGCGAACAATGACCTTTCGTACCAGCAGCAGGTTGACCATGGATATGCAGACAATGATGGCAATTATCGGAATAAATTGTCCAAAAACGATGTCTATAAATACATCCCAGTTGTTAGCAAAGAAAGGGTAGACCTGAATTTCCAGGGGGATGTAGCACGAAGGTGTTTGATAAATTCCGTCGGGTGAGATAAAGTGTAGTTTGTAGATAAATATGTACATGGAATTCTTTACGAATGTTATTAGAAATACTGCCACACACACAAACATTGGACTGACGTTGTTCACGGAATCGCGTGCTTTCTTTTTTAGCCCAGTTAACACAGTTTCGTGAATCATGAAAGCAGTTGTCATTAGCATTGATCCATCTCGAAGCATGTTGTTGAAGAATCTTCCAAAAACCCCACAAGCTATGGTATGGGAGTCACTAAGTGAGTATAGAAGCTCCATTTGTAACCAGATCATCATCCAGCTGGTATGGACCATAAGAAGGTCATTAAGGAATATATTTCGAATATAAACAGACATTGGACCCCATAAATAATGCTTTTCCTCACTTGGTGATGCTTTCCTACGCTTACGAACCACTGCTAATGCTATTATGGTTCCAACGACACCTTGAATGATTATAAATGGGAGGTAGGTACTTTCAAAACGTCTACTACTCTTTGTTTCCAATTCGTTACATTTATACGATGAGAACATATCATTGTCAGGATTGTCTTCGATTTCTTCGATAACCTCCAATGTATCGTTCATTAAGTCAATGAGATCCATGACTTGTTTCGGGGAACGTTCAGGGGTGTTATGTTTTGTCAATATATGACTTTTCTGAGTATTTAATTCTTTACTATACTAAACACTGATCAACATTTTAATATTATGCGAGATATTGCTTAGAAACAGATATTTACTTGTATAGATCAAAGAAATAATTTCAAACTTTGATTTCATCGATATTGATTGGATTTTTCTATAGTTCTTCATTGATAATTGGTCTTCTAAGAAATTAATATAATAAAAACTTCAGTTTGGTGAATCCAATCATTGAAAGCTGTAAACAGCACAACATCTAATAATAATAATAATAATAATAATAATATATTGACTTTATTTCCAGTAAAAGGGGTGCACGTAATAGGTAACACGTAATATTATTTAGTTAATAAACATCTACGAAATAAGTAACATACAGTAGCTTTTGTCATAAATATGAGATATTTAACATTTACAATTATTATTTTTAAATTTGACCCAATAGAGTAATTAAACATAGCGTTTTTACTTTTATTAGTTTCATATACATCACGCTGTAAATATTTATTAATAAAAAATTGTTTTATTTTAAATCATTTTATGTAAATTGGTAGACTAAAGTATTAGTGTTGAATATTTAATAATTAATTAATTTCAAGTACAAATTCACACGATTTTAACATACGTAAGTTGTTTACAAAATATAATTTAATGCCTGTGTTTATCTAAAACTGATTTACTATACAAACTGTGTAACTACTGTGAATTATTTAAACATCATTTTGCAAAAGCATTTAGGTAGATTGAAATAGTAGTATTAAATTGCATACAGAATCGACAGAGTCGAAACTTTTAATTACTCTATCTGCTTGAATAAGAAATATCAAAACTAAAACGACAGCATCGCAAATAAGTAACTTGTTATTGGCTTGACGATGCTACCGCATCGTCTAATATACGTGTTAAATTATCGGAATTATATTACTTTTGTTTTAACTTATATAAGTAAAAACATATAATATATGGAATAATCTTTTCCTTTTAAAGTTGAAGTTCAAAAATGGTAAGTAAAAGTAATCTGAAATGTCAGATAAATGTCAAGAAAGAATGAAAAATATTGAAGAAGAAACTTTAATTAGATTGTTCCAAAAAGCGAGTGATAACTAACACGAGGGATATGCAGATAATAATAATGATTTCTGCAAATATTGTAATAAAGAATTAAATATTAAATATTGACCATTGATACCCTTAATGAAGACGTAATAATAATTCAAATTTTACAACTAGAAAAAGGAAATTAAAATATGACTAAATACCTTCTGGAATTAGATTAAGTAATTAAGAAGATCCAGACCATAATCCAGACAGGTTTGAAGTTGATGGTTGAGAGGTAGGCCTTTCATTCTCATTTCTGGAATCAGATGCGCTTCCAGCTTCCATTATTCTATCTTCTAGTTATATTATTTTCTTTGGTTGAGCTGGTGCTTTTCTTTCGGACAAAGTAGATGGCTGGCTTTGAGTAGGCTCTGATACTGCATAATGTTTCGTTTCGTTAAGAATCAGCTAAACGTAAGTCAAGTATTAGACGAAACGAAGCGGTAGCAACTGAAGCCAAGATTAATAACTGCAGTGATTTAAGAGATGATAATTCTCATATTTATTACTCTATGATAATTCTAATAATTAACGCTAGAAGGAGAATAAAGCTATATTTGACCGTTAATATATCAAACTAAAATATATTTAAAAGCTTAATTTTTATATTACCATTAAAACGTATATATTCCAAAATTTCATACATGAAAATCCAGCAACATTAAATATAACTTATACGCATAGATTATGTTTATTTCCATAGTGAGGTTCCAAAGTGAAATTATCGTTACACGCCAGATAATAGCACCAAATTTTTTTTGTGAGTATTTATGAATATAACTATGGAGATCACAAAAATCCCATGCTCCAAAAAATTGGACATTTGGAGCATGGCAACAATGGCCATATACATAAATGCACATATATAAACACGACATGCAGTCTTATGTAACAC
>JAYRBW010107191.1:0-18700 GCA_036023295.1 Invenusta paracnida
TTTCGAATATCTTTTTCAACTGCACACTGAAACAAAGTGTTAGTGAGTAACCAGATGAAACTAAAAGAGTAAAGTATGTATAATACAAAAAAACAAGTATGTATAACATTTAGAATTATATATATGCGTCGTTTATTGCTTTTGTTGCCGTTCCGATATATACATTGTATAGATACATAGGTGATTTCCTCTCTACATTGATAAGTTTACCCTAACCCGAGTCCAATCTCAGGTTTTAATCAAAGATAATCTATTATCTTTGTTTTTAATGTATTTATAAGAAACATTTATATGTTTATCACCCCTGTTACTACTCTGATGAGGGAAAATTGTCATAAATAGAGGATTAAATAAAACGCAAAAATCTATTAATTACAATAAAACCTGTGTCAAAATTTACGTAATAAGTAAATATATACCTCTAAATATTTCATTATGAAAATCTTTATAGCTCTAACAATAAGTATACTACTATCAAATTTTAAGAATAGTATATACAACATGAGGAATAATTTTAATGATTAATCGTGTAGGATATTTTGAAATGTAATATAATATTTATTGCTAATATTCAAAAATAAAAGTTATACCAGTGTTTTGTCGCGTACCTAAACTTTTAGGAAGTGTTGCAATACACACAAATTATAATTGACACATTGGATAATTTTTTGAGGTGTAATTCTCCGTTTAGATATATAGTAACCAAAGTAAACATACAGGAATAAATATAGAATTTTCAAAAACAATAAAACTTTAACTAAAGAATTGAAAAGTTTGATTAAAAATAGGTACATTTGGTAGTTATAATTAATAATGAAATAACATCAAAAATTATTCATAGTTAAGTAAGATATTCATATTACTAAATATCTATTCTTATGAACTATTTTTACTGTATAGATTAATTATTATTAAAACAATTAAACTAAAATGATATCCATTTTAACGTAAAACAATAATAATTTTTTGAGTCTACATAACAAATAAATTGATGTTTTAAATGGTCGTGATTATTTTAGTAAATTGGTTTGAAAATTCTGTAGAAGAATTTTATTATCCTGTAGTAGTGCACTAATTTTAGTAATTATTTAATCTTGTTATATACCTTACCACAAATAATATACCTCGACTAAAATAAGAGCCCTAAATATGTATGCATAGATTTTTAATATTAGTTAGTTTTGAAATTATTATTATACATAGAAGTATTAATCAAATTATTACCAAAATATGTATATGATAAACCCCTCTATTGAGGAGTTATTATACGCTGAGAATCTACGAGGTGTAGCGAAGCTGAGATAAAGATCAAGATTAAGGTATCGAAACAAAACCTTCAAGTTGTTTTGCATCTAGATCAAATATGACTGTAACGACAGAAGACTTACAGGCTTCCAGAATTCTCCAAAAACACAAAAAAAGAGTAAAATAGGCAATAAAAAGTTCATGACGTTGCACCAATCCTATAAAACTAGATTATATGGTGGATTAAAAGTTTTGAAAGATCTTAAAGAGATGTAGAAAAATCAATTGGACTTCTGGTTACAATATTTCATTCCTGAAATACATAACGCAACTTATAAGCCTCCAACAAAGAAATCAAATCCTTCACTAACTACAGCAGTCTTGAGAAACATCACAAATGTGAAATATGATCATTGTAATCTTCTATTTAAATTGAAGTAATGCTAAAGAAAACTGCAGGGTGAATTTCGCAATCTGCCACAGGTTTGTGTAAAAAATGAAACACGAAATGAATATATCCGCTGCTATTTATACAAACCAACTTCAACAGTATCATATTATTTTTCTATAACTATTCAAATAAAAATTATGGTAGTGACTGAAACCAATTAATATTGATTTCTACTTTTTTATTTTCCGGTATTAATTTAATAAATGTACTTCAATTTTGGCATTTCCATATCTGAAAAATTCTTTTTTATTTTATTATAATATAAACTGGATATTATCTACATATTTTATAATATAGCAGACTATATGTAAATTTCGATGATTTTACTGTTTTATAATATACATACTTTAATAAATATCTCCCTTGATTGAATTATTTATTGCAGTAGATTATATACTCATGATTACATAGAGATCTCTGTATAACATTGAATATATAGCATCATTTAAAAATAACGGTTCAGAAAATATACAAAGATGTAATTGGCTCAATTCATATAGAGATATTAAATCTACTATTATGGACTACATTTACTATATGTTTTTTTCTCGTTATGGGACTCATTATTTAAGCAGCAGGATTATAATGTCAATGTAATAAAGTACATTAGATCAATTTTGAGATAGATTGTTAATATCATAGATTAATATATTCTAAAAAATGTGCTCTACCCGAGTCTACATATATCCATTTTCAGGAAATGTTAGGAAGTTTCTTAATCAAATACTTAAAAAATACGGAAAGCTTTGAAAAGGTGTAATCAATGAAAAAAAATTTAATAAACTATAAAATTTGGTTAGAAAACGATAATTTATTGAACACGAAACAACCAATTCTTACAAAAATTGTGCTGGAATTTTAAAGCATCATATTTAATTTGCGGTTACACTGCATTTGAATTAAAAAAGGAGATAAGAATATAATAATCTACAGTTGTGTATGTTCGTAGGTATAATATAATATGTACTCGATATTTGTGATACACTTTCCCAGAGAAATTTAGAGTTTACTATAGAATGACTTACATGAATAACCCAGACGTTGCACTGTACTCACACATGATATAATTAGTGGTTATTAATAAATATATTTCCATTATAACTTTTATTGTAGTGGAAGTTATAAATCTATTATTTGTTTTTCGAACTTTACCACACATAATATATGACATATAACAGCCCAGGCAAATAATAAACAAAAAAGATTTGTAAGCGTAAGAATTGCATTTTATTATAGGTTGCCTTGATTGTCCCAAGGCTAGCACCTGATTTAATTACTCACAAACACTTGTCCTTCTTTAAAATACACAATACTGAATTAGAAAAGAAACCAAAACACAAGTTTAATCTGTTCTATAAATGATTACAGAATATAAGGCTGTGTCAATTAATGTACATATATAATTATTCATTCATTAAATTAGGAATAATGAATTGTTACAATTGCAATCAAATATGACATTATTTATAATATTATGTTGAAAAAACCGAAGTGCAACTCCAATAAACAATAATAAAGTAGGAACACAATACATCTGTTTTTTTAAATAAGTAAAACATTTCTATACAATATTACTGGACCACCAGTTCAAGCATGATTGTCTTTAGGAAGCTTGTATTCTAACAAAACAAAACTGAAATAACAAGCTTTATAATACGAAAGGTACCCATGAAACTAAAAATAAATCCTACCAATACAAAATATACTGACTAAGGAAATTATATTTGTAAGAAACCGAAGGCTTTCGAAACAATTGATAATTGATGTATATTTGTAATGGAGTGTCCTGTAAAACAAAATGCTACCCATAAAACTTATTAGGTTGGTGAAAATGCAAATATTGCTAAAGATCCGAAGAAATCCACAACAAATTACTTATTAGTAGGGTAGTTGCAGTAGTTTGTGTATTATATAATATGAAAAGAAAATATTATTCTCTATAAATATACCGTGAAAAATACATAGAATATAATATTATTACGAATAGTTGATAGAAGTAAAAAAGTAATCTGGTGAAGCAGTTAAAATACTAATAAAGAAAAATGATCCGCATTTCATAAGGCACGTGAGTGTTACGAACGATGGCTCTATTTTGGAGCAGATGGTGGAACTATATAATAAAAAACACGAAGGCACAAATACAAACTGCCCAGTAAAGCCAACAAACGGCTCGAAGTTGTATGTGATAGTTGTTTTTATTGTTGGGTGGTTTCCGCTAGTAAAAAAAACGGGAGTAGGGCGTAACGGTATAATTGATAATATAATAAGAATGTAAATGTAGTCGTGGAACATAATCTTACCAATAATTCAATAAGAAATTATAGGACCCAGTGTCCTTGAAATGGGACTGATTTTGCGTTAGATTGAAGTCTTGTATTATTAAGTTACTTACAAATATGAGATATCATTATATATAATGTATGAATGTAGTCGGGCTGACTATATGCGGGATAATGGTTGTGTTGTGTGTGCATAAGGTTACCCGTATACTACCTCACAGATCACTAAATAGGAATTGGACAGGAAGCAATGTCTCATTATTAAGGATGTAGTACTTATTACATACAATGTGTGTATGCAGAGGCTGGACACACACACACGGTTGATTAGGGTTCAAGTGTACGCAAATTTACAGATTGTAATACATATGTAGTAATATGGACACCAGTTTATCATTCATTTTGACTGATTGACTGCTATGTAGGCGGGTGGTAAGTGGATGGTTCGTTGGAAAGGACTCGAGACATTTCGGCTATAATTGTATTATAGTTTTTTAAATAATTTAGTGTTACACAATAACTTCTTTTAGAATGACATAGTAGATCCAGGTGTAATATAAACAATAGTGTATAATTAAAAAACAGGTAATTAGTGTTATGAGCAAGCCGAAAAGTCTGAGCAGCAAAAAGTCAATAAATATGAATCTATAATTATATGCAATGAGTTATAGTAATGTTAGATCAATCATGTGGTAGTGAAGAGAGGTAGAGTAGTTATGTAAGGGTGGTTGACTGAATTGATAATATACTATACATAGAGACAATAATAGGTGTGCGAATTCTGCGATCGTTGCTCACTTTAGGAGGTTGCGGAGGGAGGTTCCGTGTGAAGAGGTGAGTACGAGGCGGTATGAGGCGGTAGAAGCGGCAAAACCATAGTGGTGGGGGAGGAACTAGAGGATGGCATTGCCGTGGTAACTACGTTGACGTAGAGAAATGTGGGCGCCGGCGGAGGTGATGTAGGAACTGCAACGGTGGAAAGACTAGGCTGGACTGGAGCTACTGCCGCTGCCCGCGAATGATCCAATTCTATGTAAATCGTGCTGGATCCCTCATCTCCATCGGTATTGAATAGACTGGAGGTGGTTGTACTTGTGCTGGTGGCCATACTAAGTGGTCCTCCATTAGTACCTCCCCCGTCCTGGGGTAGGGTAGGCTGATTAACATATGAGTGACGTTCGGGAGGCTCCGGTGCCGCGATCAAGTACTCCCCACCGATTGTTGTGGTTACGTTGCTCAATAGACCACCGTGTCTACTAAAACTGGATCCAGTACCACTGCCACCACTACTTCCGCCACTGCTCTGACTTGTCCCTGAAGTGGAAAATCGATAGCCAATATAATTACTTGAAACTAACTGTTTTTTAATTAACCTGTGCAAAGAGACAAAATCATACTATTATATAAAATTATAATAGTATGCAACAACACACTAAAATAAAACAATAATGAAATTGAAAAGCAATATATATATATTATGAATTAAGCAAAATAAAAGAATAAAGTTTAAAAAAAATCATAAGTACCAAAAAAGGAACCACCCTATATTATACAATTGTGATAATATGATGGTACAGGATGGACGAATTACAATCTAATCGAAAAGTATACGTTATGTATTATATCTCAAGACATACAATTTAGATTATACAATTTTCACAATAATCGTACACCGGTGTGTGATAAAACGGACAATCCGAATAGTTTATACCACTTGTAGAAATACAGTGACTCCCCTTATTTTGTAGTCTATTATCATAAAATATAGTGGTATTAAACAATACAATTTAAACTAGAAACGTACATAATGGTAAAGAATAACACATTTTAACATCTAAAGTATAAAACAACCTTTAAATTATATATAGCCAGAATACGAGTATTCAGAAGGTTAAGCTTAAAAGTTTAGGTTATATATAGTAAAGCTGTATTATGTATACAGCTGTATATATGTTGTATATGTTGTTGAAAGATATGTTTAGTAGTCAGTTAGTATCCCTTATAACGAAATAAACTGACCACTTCAATTGATAAGGGTATAGTCACTTTGTACTGAGGTATTAGTATTTTGGCAAGGCAGTAAAAATGAACAAATCGTATAAACTGTCCGACTCTGTCAATTTATATTCTTTTTAAGTTTACATTTTAAAACTATACAAATAATATTTGAAAATCGTTACAATAATATAGGTATAAATACTACTCATTTGCAATAAATGTGTTTTATATGCATAATCATTGATCTCTTCAATTTATATATACATTAAAAAATATTAAATATACACGCGAACATTCTTAACTATATATGTACATGAATAACGATTTAGATACTTGTTTTATATAGTTACTCGTTGGATATAGATTGAGTTTGGTAATAGTAAAACACCTGAAAATGTCGCGATAGCATTAGATTTTTAATTTAACCTTAATGGGATTTTATGCCATGACATAATAAATTGCTATTTAGTTGTACGGCTGCTTTACCGATTATGTCGGTAAATGCTTATTAAATCAGTCCGGCAATGGTATGTGCAGAGCGTGCTAAAAAATTAGAACAAAAGTTCCCATACATAATATATTGGGGCAATTTATTTATAAATAGATTTAACAAGGTATATATATAACAAAATTTTTATTTTAGACTTAACTATAGAAGATAAAATGTTTGTGATATTTACAAAGTCAAAACTAATACTTATAAAACAAACTAAACACAAATACACGTAACTGCTACAAATTTTGTAGAAGCCACTACGTAGATTTTTATAGCGTTTACTAAAAGTCTTTGTTTTAAAACTTTAAAGCTAGCTTTTGTAAACACTGAAAACTATCATTAACCACACACATTAAGAGAAAGAGAATCAGTCAAAATCACGGCGTACTATTCACTACGCTGTGGTAAAAACTCAGTTTAACTTGCTCATTATATTGGGATTTTGAGTAGGCATGTTGACTCATTTCAAATAAAAAGGTGAACGATATAACCGCCATTATAAGAGTAGCCCAAGCATGAAGAGATATGTTCGACAGTAAATGACAAGGTATTATACTGTGCCCGCTACACTAACTAATGCATGTTTATGTAGATATCAGGAAGTTTGAAAGTCCATTTCCATAAACATTAAAGTTAAAAACACGTGTTTATGTTACATTATCATAATATTATACAATTTTGAAAAAATGCATCTGATCACTATTACCACGATAATAATAAACCCGAGCAAGAATTAAAATGAATACACATGACATCGTGGTAAGTATAGATATGAAGTCGAAAATTCTAAACAAAGAAGTAAAAAGATAAACAACAAAAATTAATGTAGTTTATTTATGTAGGCATATCGTAATTATACTAAGAATTTGATGATTTATAATCTAAAGAGACTCTTATAATATTATATACTATAGTCCTAGAAAAAAACAATCGGGTTAATGTACATTCCGCATTTTTCGGTTAATTTATACGCCTTCGCGTGACACATTGCATTATGATCTATCATAGAAGAACCATCAAAGGAAATCAAACGATCAACAAGGTAGCAATCGTTGAAATAGCATGTACGCTGTAACAATTTGCATCATAAATATTCCGAATAAAGGGAGTGTCAATTTCAATTAGAGATAGCAGTTCTTTTTCTTCAAAGAAATATGTGCCGACTGTGTCTATCTTAAAAATATCTGCACTCAGCACAACTTAGAAATAAAATAATACCAAAACGGGATGAGTTTGAAAATGATAAACATCGAAAATCGGTCAAGTAGGTTTGTATAATTGATGTAGGAGTATCTGTATGAATTATTATCTTTATTTCATGTCACCATCTTTATTTAATGACAATATTAATATGCAGAAAGACTGACTTACCAGGGCTAGCTGTTGGCCATCTGTGTTGTGTCGGAGTGCTCCTATAGCGCGATCTTGAGGAGTTGTTGCGACCATTCCCGGGTGGCGCAAGATTTCGGTGACCTTGGTTTTGTCGGTTCTGGAAGTAATAGCGGTTGAGCACTGGTGGCGGATTGTAGGGACTTGGAGCCGAATCGTGTGGGGCGCGAGTACTGGCATTTCCTGGCCCAGTAACGCCACCTGCTCCACCTCCACCATTGTTGGTCAGTTGGTCAGAGACACATATGTCATTAGCACAGATACGGGAGATTTCCTCACGGAGACGTTTGTGCAGTCGTCGCGGCTTCTTTAACTTGAAGATGAATAATCCTTCTCCTGGTCAGAGGGGAAAACAGTGGCCGATGCGCGCTACTATAATAGTGTAGTTTATATGCAATTGTTTTTACTGTTTTAATGTAGTTGGAAACAAAAACGAACAAAAAACTGAATTTCTTTACAAAAATGTTCATATTATAATTATGTCTAACTTGAACAGAACACGAATGAAGCAATACATAGTATAATATAATTCTAAAATATTAATTCTTTAAAACACCAAAATAAACTTTAAAAAGTTATTGAAGCATTTGACATTTACTAAGTATCAATAGTATATCAATTGATAGGCATATAATAGATACATTTAATGAACAGTTTTATAGATAATATAATAAAAACATAAACAAATAAATATATACAAAACTAGCAACAAAATATAAAAAAAAACATCAACATTTCAGAGTAATACTTTAACCAAAACCTCCAAAACGCTTCTCAAATAACCGCAAAGTAATTAAATTGACAGCTAAGCCAGGTGGTCAAATCGAGGGGATTAAATAACAATGCAAATATTGCGTATAAAAACATATAACCACAAGACTGATACACCCAGCAGTGTATCAGATAATGCCTCATGTAGTTACCTAGTATGTACACTATACTTCAGACTTCAAAAATTGTGCATCGGAATGACTCAAATGAAAACCGTGTGGTCTAATCGTGGATAATACACAAAAAGGTCAATATAAATATATAGAACCTCTGCCATTTCAGTTAACAAAATATAGGCTGAGCATATAAAAGACATAAACAATATTCTAGTTCACTACAAACGTGTTTATAGACTACAGAGCACTGCAACTAGGAATGGTGGTGTTATTTGAGGCTGAGAATATAACTAGTCACGTGCAGGTTAGAATCATGTGCAACGCATTAAATCGGTTAAAGTAATGAGTTATAATGTTAACCGTACTCTGTAAGTTTCTTTCATCAACGCATTTATTGGGTAGGTACTCTACAAATACAATGCGCATAATATACATAAGGATAAAAAGTAGAAAGTTGGTTTGAGTCGAATATATCCTCATCACTAAAAATTAACTACATTAATGGAATGAAGTACTTTTTTATCTTCACCAATACTCGTACATGTCAAAAACGAATAAAATTATGAACGCATTATAGTAAATTACTACTCCCACATAAATACACGCTGTTATTGATACAAGTGAATGGGTGTAAATGAGCTATATTATAAAAAATTAAATAATGAAATGTGCATAAACTAGATTGTTAATTAAATATATAATATATAGTGTTCAAAAAGTTCCGCCTGATTTAAAAAAATTTACATACATATATTTGAAAGTATAAAATTATCAATGAATAATTTTAATCAAGACGCTAATATCTATTTTCTAAGATTTTTTTGCAAAAAATGCTTACAATAAATAACATGGCAACAAATGTATACAAAATATATTTCTTAGAATAAAATTACCGAACTCGCAGTAATTCACATGTCATCAATATTATGTGATTCAAATAACAAACTAGTTTTTTGTAGAATATTTCACAAATTGTAATAGGTGTATACGCATAATACAGGGCAAAAATATTTACATATAATATATTTAATAGGTCCATATTGCACACAAACTTATAATTATGTAACCCCCAATACGATATAATATCATAATATAATAGATATGTGCATAAATCTATAAACATAACCATTATATGTTTACTATGTAGGCATTACTTGTGCCAATAATGTACTAGCCCTAGGTCATGCATTTGGGTTTGGTAACATATTAGTGTATAGAGATGGCTTTTATGAGTGGGGGATTAGCTAAATGCGTACTAATGGATAGTGAGGGTGGCTTGCGATATATTATGCTTACGAACGGGGAATAGTGGGTGTTAGTTGAAAATTATTTACTAGTTACATAGTAAGTGAATGTCACTTAAATACGAACTGTAAATCAAAAGGGAAAAGTTTTTAGACATACAAAATATACACACCTACATTAACGTCTAACATTGGGAAATATTGGCGTGTTATAACTGAAAATTACCAATTTACAAGTGACTATTCTGAGACATTCGAATTTCAAATAAATTTACAATGAAAAAATATAGCTACAAATACTACTTTATAAATATAGTGATAATAGTATACGAAAAGTACATTAAGCCGATGTTGTTACGAAAATTTTAAGTAAAAAAATGTTTGTATGACCTTGAATTTTTTATATAATGATATAATATAATATATATAAAAATAAGTGTTTTTAATGATTCAATCTAAGAGGCAAGCTAGTTGTAATTGCAAATTATGTAATAGCAGTGAACCTTTATACATTTATCGTTCTACTCTAAAATATGTCATGTTTTCCTATACAAAATATTACAAAAAAACATGAGGATGAAATATTGTTTCTGTTCATTTTCATACATTTTTAATGAGAGCTACAGTTTATGTTTGGCATATAATAAATATAATGATAGGATGGTAAAAACGAGTCATTAATTATAAAATAAATTTTAATATACTTACCAGATGGACATCTACGGCCGCACTCAAATGTAAAGAACTCCTTTCCAAAACCAAATCTCCTCACAGAAGATAGGGGCCATCTATGAGATAATGACTGATCGCCCTCAGAGTACCAGAATACCAGTTCTGTTGGAGTAACATCAAGAATTCCAGTCTTACAATCCTTATCAACAAGTGCGACATTGAACCTGGGACTAACGCCACACACCTCATTGACTGATTGAACAGTATCGCGATCGTCACCACGTGATTTAAGTTGAACTTGGCGAACCCAAATACCGTTCTGAGGTGGCCAAAACAGGTTCTGAAGACGACTCTTCATCATACCCATCACCTCTTGGTATGTGTAAAACTTCCTCCTTACCTTGTAAACTGATGGAGACAGAAATGAAAATTAAATAAAATAGTAAAGCAAAAGCTATCTTAATTGCCACTACAATGAATAAATATTTATATTTTAAAATTAACTGTATAGCAGGATTTTATGGAGACACTTTATTTAATGTTGTTTAATTAAAATTTCAATAGAAATGGTAATACATATATATCTGTATGCTTATGGTGTCAATTTCTTTTTATTAATCATTTAATAGTTATAAATAGAATTTTCAGGCAGAAATGTTATATTATATTAAATATAAATAATACATTGTCAATAATCTTTACTCATAAAAGTGATTAATCTTTCAAGTACTGATAAAATACCCCAAAATTAAATTTGTATATAGTACAACATATAAGTATACATATATTAAAAATGTATGCACCCTTGACCACTCTAATAATCAGAGAAATGTATACAATTCTCTGAGAATATTCTCTATCTTATTAACATTAACTGGATATAAACCGCTAGTGCTGTTAATAGTGCTTAAAGGAGCAGGCAACATAGCAGCAATAATAATGATATGGATTATGTATTCAAAATAAAAATTAACCCTCCACATAGGATTATTAAGTTAGTCTAAAAATATAATTTTATTTAAATGAGCAAATACTTTCACACAAAAATTAATAATTATAGAGCATTAATATTAAAAAAATATAAATGATTTTTAAAATTTGTACATCATCTATGAATCTGGATAATGCAAAAAACTTAATGAATTTCTACCAGATGTATTAGCAAAATATCTGTCTAATAATGAAAATTGTTAATATGAGGATAAATTACATATATGAGTTAAAACATTTGAAAACTATATATGAAATACTTTATATGTATTTTGGGAATATTTTGATATGTAACCATACAGTCAAGTCTGCTTTGTTGGGGTACTAACTTTTTATAGATAATTTAAGTTTCAGCAATTCAAAACATAAACTATATTAAATTAAGGATAACTTAATAATGTTGTTTAATTCACATTCATATTTAAAGACTTGCTACTACTATTTAGTAATAATTTTAACTGAACCTGCTCTTTTAAATGAACTAGATTATGATATGATATGATGTTCAAAAGTTAAGCAAGTCTGCATAGCTTGTGCACTTTATTACACAGTATATATTTTACCAAGCAAGCTCTTTTATTGAATAACATAATCTATTATGTTAATGGTAATTTGGAGATCTGTCGAGTACATTTAATTTACTGTAAAATCAATTCATTCAAATTGAAATTTAATTGTATTGCATAATTAATGTACTCCACATTTAGAAAGGAACACACCACAATATTGATAATTAATGTTAATTTTGAAAAATAAATTATTATTTGTATATTATATTAATTATTAGTTAAATAATTTGTGCAATCAATTAATCATAACAAATAACTTTTTAATATTTGAAGGGGTAATACTAAGTTTTTTTTAAATATATATAATTTTTCTAGCAATGGGTTACTTTTTTTTACAAAAAACGTATTTAAACCATTATATTCAACTAATTGAAATACGGGTATATATATTGTGTAATGAGCAAATGCTATACAGAAATCTAGTGACACATACATACACAAAGCCACTAGCTGTGTGAAGCAGCACAAACTAGCAACCAATGAGAGGTAAGTAAGTAAGACAACATAGACAAGCAACAGAACAGCAATCAACAAAAATCATATACCTACTATAAAGGACCACACAAAGATATACAATCACAAATTCCATACTAAAAGAGTTAAATATAACTATATAGAACTATATATAGTAGTAAAGAAAATATGGTATAAAAAGAAATTAAGGAAAGACAGTAGAGATTAAAAACAAAAATGAGAATCAGAGAAGGGCAAGAGAACTACTTACAGAAGAAAACAGAGAATATCTTCACATTCATTGATCAGGTTATAGCAATGCACATTAATATACATGGTTTTATGCCTTACTATGGAAACTCTGTACTCAATGTGCATTGCTATAACCTGATCAACAAATGTGAAGGAAAAGATATTCTCTGTTGCCTTCTTTAAGTACTGTAGTTCTCTTGCCCTTCTCTGATTTTCATTGTGTTTATAAGCTCTACCATCTTTCCTTAATTTTTTTTATGCAATTTTTCTCTTTGTTGTTATAGTCTTTGTGTGGTCCATTCTAGTAGGTATATGACTTTGTATGTAATACATTTGATATTTGTTTCTGCCTGTCTATTACACTTCCTTTTGTCAATGCAATGTTCTGTTACTTGTTTAAACTGTCTCACCTACTTGCCTGTTTATGCTGCTTTACATAACTCTATCTTCATGTAACTAGATTTTTTGGTAGCATTGAAAAGGCTAACTAAAAGCTTTGCTTATTACACAATATATACCCAATGAATAAACTTTTAATTAAATGTTATTTTAAATAAATTATCATTTTTTAAAACATTATCCTGGGTATAGCATCAAAATAAAATAATTATAGTAATTATCAAAAGGTCCAATTAATAGGAATTTATACATGGAATAGAATAATACTACATTTCCTCAGACAAATTATTTTGTCAAATGATACATAATTAATGATAGATTTTGCAGTTATAGTAAATAAATGAAGCATTAAGACAGCATTCTCAATAGATCAATTTAAAGTTGATTTAATTCTGTTTAAGGTATATATAAAAACATGAAATATAAAAGAAGAGTATATATAAATATATTATTTATCAAATAATAGTAATTATAGTAAAATATTTATCAGATTTTTTACCATCTTTACAGATACATATAGATATATACATAAACTATATAAAATATGTCAAATCAATGACAATGCCAAGAAAGTTAGTGTGTTCAGTGTTCCTAGCAGCTAAAGCCTTTAAAAGATGTTTGTATTGTATTATGCTGATTGTATATACATATAAAGTTTATAAATTATTTCTTAATTGGTTGTTCAACATTTTTAGGGTTGACTAGAATAATGTCAACCTTAAAATTGTTGAGCCATCAATTAAGAAATAATTCATAAACATTTAAAGACATAAACATTTACATAAAAAACAGATTAATAAAATACAAAAATAAGTACATCTTTAAAATGCAATAACAGTGGTAGAGGTCAAATCTTGAGTTAACAAGCTAGTATAAGTTTTAATGTAAGTGTTAATGCATCCATAAAATCAAAAAGCAATCTTGATTTTATGTTACTGTTATAGCACCACTGAAATACATGTTTAAGAGAAATTTAACACTAAAACATGTGTTAATCTGAGATTGGTGAAGAATAAGTGTTATTAATTTTTATGTAATTTTGTCATTCATTTAGACTAATCACTAGAGGTAACATTTTTTTCTTAAAAATAAAGATAAATTTTGAAAGTTGCATAAAAACACTTTTAAATGATCAATTTGTAGATTAGCAGAATGATTTTTATGGTTCCATAATCAATAAAAAAGTGCACAAATCAATCATTTATAAAACATAAATTTTTGCTTAAAAATAATATCCCCATTATTAAAAATATAGTTGGTTATATTTAAAGTTCAAAAATAAATAAATATAAATTTCCATTATAATAAACCAAATTAAGGCCTGTATACCCAATCTCCAAAAATTTTAATTGTTTTACTTTAAAAGCAAAAAAATTATTAATATTTAATAACATTTCTAAAAAATCAACTGGTGGCAATTTTGTTAAGAACTCTCTTATAAATTTGCACTAGTTCAATTTATTAATCTCTCTTTATTTGTATTCTCAACTGATTTGGAGGGATGAAACTAAAATTTGAAAACCACTCACCCTTAAGCCAAGTTGATTTCAAACTCTACTTGTCCTCTAAAAAACTTACTTGGCCATATCCCATTACATTTCTAGATACATATCTCATTAAAGGAAACCACTTGTCATCTGGCTGAATAGTTTATAAACTGCACTAATGCTTGACAAGTGGGTGAATATAATTTATATCTCTCTGGAATTATAATTTTTCTTTACATGTATGTAGTATATATTGATTTTTGTAAACTATTGATGAAGTATACTGATAGTAATATAATAATATTCTTTCCTAACAATGTCCGTATTGGACTAAATTAGTAGAAGATATATTTAATGATCAATGTATATATAATTAGCTTTTGTCTGGTTTTATTTGTCTTTCATATGTATTAGTCTTTTTTTATTTTCAGATTATGAAAAATTTATTAAACATGAGATTATATTTTGTTTAGTAAGAATTAATGAATATAAAATAGTTATTATATATTGTTAACATTTAGAAATAGGGTATCATAAAAAATTGCATATTTGCAAGTATATTAGATAGTTTAACTACCTAAACAGCATAGATATGACATGGATATTCTTTTTATCTGCTGACATTTATTATTATTAAGAAAGCAAAAGTGAATAAATCTATTTTATAATTTTTATTGATTCATTGTTAGAACTTAGGTATTATTCTATAGCATGACATCACACAGAATATTTAAACTCACCTCTTTAAACTTATATGTAGAAATAAAAACTAAATATATTTTCAAATAATACTAGAAAAAATAACATCATTGCAACTATAATTCATGAATAGTATAGTCAATGACAATGCTTAGAGTTGGGAAGGTATGAAAAATGTATATTGTATACAGAAAATTGTCCAAGTGAATGTAACAGAGAATCTTAAAAAGGAAAAAATTATCTGAAATGTACAGCTTCTATTTGTGGCATTGCATTACTGAGAAAACGGTGCATTAAATACTGAAAATTCTGTATGTAAGCTGGGTGCCATATATAATATTATATGGCAATCTCGTATTTTAGCACCTCAAACTATTTCTATTCAAATTTCAGAAATTTAGCATCCCAAATTATTTGTTTGGTAATGGCAAGCAAAAATTTATTTGTTTATAGGTATATAACTTATTTCCTTCAAAAGTGTAATGATTATTTATTAAATTAATGTTTAAACTATTTGAAAAAAACTTGTCAATATATTTATAACTATACTTGTAAATTTATTGATATATTATTTGTTTATTTAATGTAAGATTTTACCAAAATTTACAAACAAATAATTTGGAATGTTAAATTTATGAAATTTGAATAGAAATAGTTTCAAAATACAAACTATTACTGCTTTTTTATGTGTTTGCTTACATCAAGATTTGCACAGATCCCTTTGGCTTTATAAAGCATTTAAATTTATTTTAAAAAGTGGTGAAATTATATTGACTTATTTATTTATTAAAACACAACATGGTAACAAATAGTCCATATAGGCAAATAATTTACAAACTTGCATTTAAATTTTAATAGCAAAACTATGTGCTATCAAGAACAAATATGGGAAACTATTATGAGGTATTGTGGCAAACTTAATAATTTTTACCAGGAAATTGTTTAAATATTTCAGTGAAAAATGAAGCACAATCTTACAGCAGTGAAATTTATTATTTTTAAGTCCTGGACCAAAATGTACATGGAAAAAACCTGATCACCACCATATTATATATTTATCTGAGAGTGAGGATAACAGTAGGCATGTGCAATGGGCCTGTGTATGTATAATAGAGGAGCCAGATATATGATAATGATGGAAAACATAAATGGTAATGTTATTGTTATAGATGATAAATGGTTATATGCAAACCTGATGCCTCCTAGAAAAGAAGTTAGGCAATGGACTGATCCAGATAGAGATTGCCCTTTCTTAATCTTGGAGAATAATATCACAAATGTTTTGAATCATTGTAAGTGTTTTCTTCCATGGAAAGTACATATACCAGATTCTCTAACATGATAAATCAATAAATACTGAGCCTTACATTGACTTCCTCAATGTAGTCACTAGTACAGATTAATTTATACAAATCCTTAAATAGTCTAATAAAAAACATGAAATACAATTACAAATACTTTTTAGAATTTAGAATATAAAATTGCATAAATATATTTAAGTCGAAAATAAGTTAGTTAATTGTAATTAAAAATGATTATAAAATGAAATTTAAAGTATTTGTTGTTATAGGCTATTGCAGTACTTTAACATACCAATTATCGCCCTGACTCCTTTAAAATACTCATATGAGAACGCGCTATAAGCAACAAATATACATATAAACAAAAACGGTTTGAAAGGAATAAATAAAAAAGGATAATTTTGTGACAAATATAAGTATACGTCAGTAGATTTAAATCTTTTGATTTAATTATCTTCATTGTATCAAAAACAAATACAGATATATTTCTATTCGATTAATGACTATATTTAGTGAGATCATCAAATAATTATGAGTCTACATTGAAGTGAATAAACTTTCTAAAAATAATGTTTACATTAATAATCTCTCGTTTCGTTATATTATTTTTTGGTTTATTTTATAGTTACGTAAATCACTGTTTATTAACTATACAGAACTTTTCTTAACCCTTCATAGATAACAGGGGTGGTACATGATGGCTCAATCAAATAATCAAAATTTTAAGACCGCACCGCGTATCTTGTAATGAAGAAATTTTGTTCCAACCTATCTTTGGTCGAGTGATCAGCCCTTGAAAATTTCCGGTTTTGAATTTTTTCGAAAATATAGTTTTAAAGAAATTGTGGTTTTCAATTAGTCTTTTGAGTAATATGCTGTTTTTTATTCATTTTACACATATATGTCATAATAAATAAATATACTATAAATTACTTTAAATTATTGATTTTTCTCTGTGAATTTTTGTTGTTGTGAAATTAGGAAAAAACATTTTGCAGGAACCGAATCGATTGAAATTTTACTGAAAGTTGCGAATTTTATTCTAAATACATTATGCAAGTTTGGACCAAAAATATTTTTAGAAAAAAAGTTATAGCATTTTTAGGATTTTTTATAGTAAAAATTATATATATAGTAGATCTGAGGATTTTTATATCCTTTATATAAAGTAATAATCAAAATGAATTAATATTTGGAATATGATCTACTAAAAAGCAACTATTTTATGTGTATGACATATCAAGTAAATATAATTCCAAAATGTTATTGCTTTTCATTAACGAGAACAATGCTATTACAGATTTCTAGGATCTGGTTCAAAAATTAAAATCATGATCCCGACTCTCCAGAATACATATTTTATTTACTCTAAAATTGGTACACACATTGATCTTATGGGTAATTCCATTATATTTCACGAAAAATGACTGGATTTTGTCTCGCAAATTTTGTGACGTATAATAAGGTGTATTTCATGTTATATGTGCGTAATTTAGTGTTGAATTCGACAATCTAGGTGAGAACCACACCAAATTAATATTTTCTTTGAAAAATCTAAAAAATCTTTTTCATAGCATAAAACATAGGAAAAACAGCGTCTATCCCGTTACGCGTCGATCCCGTTACAGTTTGTGGTATTTTCCATAATTTTGTCATATTTAAATAGAATATTAATTTACAGAATACCATTTTAGAACCGGGAAACGTTGTCTTTTAATATATGTACCAAACATTTTGCCAACTATTTACCATGCGATTAAAATTAACACATAATCCCGTTACATTTTTTGGTTACAGCGTCGATCCCGTTACGCGTCGATCCCGTTACATTTTGTGGTGTTTGCTATAATTTTGACGTAATTAGATGGAATAATCATTTAAACAATATC
>JAYRBW010107202.1:0-18700 GCA_036023295.1 Invenusta paracnida
TTGTGGTATTCTAATATACCTTACTGTACGTAAGTTGCGCGCATGAGCTAACAACCTACTGCCGTAGGTTTAGATAATTCGAAAAGCATTCCAGGCTAATATACTAAAAAAGAACAGTCCAATTTTAGAGCAAAGAACAATTTTTTTAGCAGAACGATTTTGAATAAAGCATTCCATTTAAGGTTAAAGAATTAATTATATTAGTAAAAAAAGTTTGAAGAAACAGATTGTTTCTGTATCGCTTCTATATACCTACAAGGGTCATGCCAACCGTTGACTGTGTTGGTCATTGACGAAGGTGATTATCTCATTGTAAATCTAACGTACGTTAACATGTAAACTCCACAAGACGTCTCTATAATATGCAACCGATATGAGACAACCAAGCGCCTTGAAATGACTTTAGAAAAGAAGAATACATTTTCTGTTTCCCTTGTTTAGTCCAAAACCTCAAAGATGGTGGACAGTTGGAGAATTTCGGGATAAATTGTCTGCCAACTATACTTTTGACAATGGAACCCGGTGACGAAGTATTTTTTCAGCCACAGAGTTGTAGTAGATAGCTTCAACTATTATTGAGGTCTGCATGGTTTAGCTCGAGGTCTGCAAGGTTTAGCTCGTTTAAACTGGTAATTCTGAGAGATTTACAAGGTAAATTACCTTGTAAAAATATAGGTATACCTCAATTAAGTTGTATTTCTTAGAGAAATGCAGGCTGAACCTTTTGGTCTGCTATAAATTAGTAGTATTATTGAAATCAATATAATTAGAGTTGAAACTCTATCTATCGAATACTCTTTGATTGAAGTTAAATATACAATAGTCCGTTATTAATATTGTTGTATGTATAAGTTTAAACAGAGAACCAATTTAACCATAACATTTTTAAAGTCAATCAGCTTGGATATATGAGTATATATATACATGTATAATATATGAGCACCATATCATAAGCTAACATCATTGACTCTGTATTATTGATAAATATTTTATAAGTTATTGTATGGTATTTACAGTAATAGTTCCTAATAGTTACAGTTTTATGATTAATCACTTTGTATTGAATGTAATGTATAATTTGTTATACATTAATAAAACTACACGCATTATGTTTTAAAAAGAGGTAATGCCATTTGAATCAGCCAGTGTACTTAGCATAATATATATTTTTTATCAACAAGTTTTATCGAACTTTCAACATTAAAATAAATTAAACAGTAAATTATTTTCTTTTGTATTTTATTTCAAACATACAATTATAAAATATAGCATCATACAAAAGCATTTCTAACATTTTTATGGTGGAAAAGCTTTTTCAAAATAATTTGGGTAAATTAATAATATCTATAACAAAAACATAACATATATTACATATCTACTTTTTAGATCAACAAATAGGGTTTGTTTTAATCTGATTTTGGATCAAATATATGTAAGCCTTTAGAACAATCTTAAGATTCTAATAATAAAGAAGGTTTAAAATTATCAATACTAGGAGACTAAGAGCGTAAAATGTGTGACACAAAGCAATAAATAAATAAAAATATTTTATACATATATATAAACGTTATATAACGACTCGGTATTTATGTCGTCTAAATTCGTCATTGATCAATCATTCGTATATTACAATGGCAGATAACCCTTTGTGACTTGGAGCATACGTGTGTATTGCAAATATATTAAATCAATATAAATAATGAGTTACAACAACCTATAAAGCTGCAAACAATTATGATATCATTAATTATAAAAGAAATGAAAAATGTGTTTTTTTATATTGTGATCAGTTATTCACATCATGTATGCAGTCTATATGCGCCAATAGTAATATTCATTGTGGGACTGTACATATATATATTGTGAATTGATATATTTTAATTACATGGTCTACATTAGGATTACTTCATCCATTTGAAATCTGTTTTTCCTGAATAACTATTTAATCAATTTATTCACTCAATATATTTAAAGAAAAAATAGTTTAAATGGTTTATATGACTATACTTGTTTAATGGTGTTTTAAAATATTACATTTCAAAATATGAAACATAGTTTCTGATCATTAATGCTAAATCCACAAAAGAAATAAATAATACACTGAATTATATATAATTAATAAATGAGTGAAATACAAATATGTAGGTAAAATAACCAAATATTAATCATAGGTACTAACAATCTATTTTATAGTTAAATAGGAATAAACTTTAACTCCAAATAAACTAAACCAACAATTTATTTTAATGCACAATTTAAGTAAAATTCAACTTTATTTTGTAATCCATTATAACAAATTTCTTAATGCATTTTGAAATATATGTACATATAATTATTGAGTGAAGAAAAGATATCTATAGGTTATCGCTTCAATTTTTTAATCAATCAATTACTTATTTGTAATAAAAATAAAAATCGTACCTTAAATTTAAAACGCTATTTAAAATTTATAATGACAATTTGAGTGGATCAAATAATATGTATATAGTCAATGGAATTTATTTAGCTGTAATAATTAATTTTAGCTGTAACGTTTTGTACATATTTTAAAAAGTAAGCGTAAAATACTTTGGTGTGAATACGACTTAAAATATATATAATAATATGATTTTCACCACTCCTGTCATTTTTTAACATGCCAAAAACTAGAAGTATTATATTATACATCTGAGTGATAAATTGAAGTAATCTGATTTATGATTATAGATTGCGTATCCTGCGTAACATTTATTTTTATCCATTTTTAGCAAGATTGGGACATACATTTACATTTCAAAAGGTAGACAGCATCATGGATGCTCCAGATATTAGAATAAACTATAAAATAGCAACCTTATTATACTTGCTAATAGGTATGTAGGTCATAATAACGTTTCATAAGGGTCCCTAATGAAAAATACTATACATACTTATATATAACATTGGCCTTGACCCGGTAAAACTGCATACGTTAAGGATTATATATATTTTTTCTAAACAACTCTCCCTATACATACTAATAAGTAAGCCTGTCAAGATGTACTAAATGCATCTACTAAGTATATATATATATATACAAACTAGTTAGGTAGGTCAACACGCGTAAATATCACCAAGAAGAAACACTCCCTTTGTACTGAAAGAGGAGTTGTATGCGAAATAATAAATTTAACTTAATTTGAGTGCTCTATGTATATTCTTTGTCGGTCATTACACTTGATTGTATTATACAGCTTTTTAATCTCCCTATTATAGGGGACTCAATAGATGCCATCTATTTCAAACAGTTTCTCAATAATTGCAATGTGTATAGTTGATGCTTACGCACATGTTTACATAAAGACGGGATATTTTATAACTTTTTGTAGTATAAATGATAGTAGTATACATCCATATGTCTAACGCAATCATATATAAATAAAGACTCTAACATATTTATATAAGATAACCTATGTCATTAGTAATTGATTCAGTATGAAATATTTATTTTTTGTAATTTAAGAAAACATACAAAGAAACATACACAGAAATCTACAAAGTTCCCTCTTTCGATTGTCAATTACGTTAATTGCGAAAAAATTATTTAGTTCACGAAACTTTTTAGACATTGGAACAAATAATCAATTCATTATATAGAGTTTTGTACTGAAATTCATAATTCATATAATATATTAAGTAGGTATATACATAGTTTATTCACAAATAAGGATAAACGTATGTCTTTGCTACTACCTGAAGTCATAATATATGTGTAGTAAATGTAGCAGCTTTAGTATATTTTTATAAAAATTATACTGGATATACACAAAATAACAGATTAGTACAATTGTAAATGTTTGCATGAAATAATTTGTCTGCGTAGATATCTATTTAATTATAGTTTCTAGCAAATTTATCTAAGTATTTTAAATCTACTTAAATTCATCAATTTCTGGCGAAAGTATTTGCGAAAGAAATTATGAAGTCAGAAGGAACCCTGTAGTTATCTTTAGTTCAAAACATCATGATACATATACACAATTTGTAAAAGTGTAACTATGGTAACTTGTAAATGCTGTTCAAAATATATGATAATACCGTACATGTAGAAATAATATTAATGACGCTTATACCCAGGGAAATAATTTAAGTGTTCTTTGTATTCGTCCATATTATATATACATTAAAATCCGAATCGATAAAAACACTCAAAATACAATGATTTATCGAAACACGAAATCGCGAAAACACTGGTACCAAAATTATATAATTAATTGCTGTAGCATAACACATATAAAAAGAAATACTATATAGACTGTTATAAATATGCTTTTAATATAAAGAGTATTATATACATGCCGATATACCTCATAATAAAAAAACGTGGTTTTATCTGATATATAGCGAATTGAATGGCGCCTATAATCGTCGTATACAATATAATATTGAATGAGGGAGGCGCAGATACCAAAATTAGATATAATATTTGTAGTTAGGATATTGATTCTTTTACACGGTAATATAATCTATAATATAGGCACGAATTAACTGGCCCCTTTAGTCTATATATTCAACAAGGAAATCAGCGTAATATTTCCAATCAATATATATACATGCATAAATACCTACCCCAATTAATAATTGTTTCTTAGCAGAAAAAATATGTCATATTTAATTTGCCTGCTTGACACAACCAAAAATATTGAAAAAAGATTAAGAAGATTGAAGAGTGAAAGAAATGAAGAAACAAATATATAAAGTACTATATTTATAGTAAACTTATAATACATTTAATTTTTATAATACGGTTTACATGAATTCGTGTCATACGACCTTTTAGTTATTTTGTACTTACATCAAACGTTATTTATATAACTCTGTATATAATATAACCTAACACTATATATAATTCATAAATATAAAATTACTTTTTATTTAGGTGTGTTATCACAATACGAATTCATCCATATAATATGTCTATATTAAAAGTAAAATAAATATTTCTATGTTATCAAATAGTAAAAACAAATTTCGTATACTAATCATCGTTAAATCGGAAACATCCCAAGCTTTTATTTTAGGTCGATGACAATTTTAGTTATAATATACGTGATTTGAGACCAAATTGGAAACACTTTCAATCCTATATTCTCTATAAGTTTTTACGCGTATATAATAAGTCAATAAATTGACGAATTTCTATAGGAAAGGTTTTTATATACCTACTGCTACTACATAGAAGGGATTGCGCATATTTAAAAAACGAAAGCGATTGAGAATGCTTTCATAAATATACTGAGAAATAAAATTGATTTAGTAAAGGTAAAGATCAAAGTCAGGGCCGATAGACATACTGCCTTCTATATATTATGATTCCCCAGTCCTGATCCCCAGGCCTGTACAAGATGAAAGGATGGGTATTTGTTAAAATACTGAGTACATTTCTATTCGGTTGACTGACTTTTCTGCAGGTCAAAACATACCTGCCTTTATATTTCAATGTACAGTGAGGGCTAAAATTACGTTCTTTTTTTCTTTTTTGATCTAATTGATGTGCGTGTAAATAAACTTTGCTTACGTCGTAGGTATATACTTTGAGGAATTATTTACTTATGCCGCAAATCCTCAAAATTATTATGGACGAAATAATAAGTTTTAGAATTTTTCTCATACGCTTAAAAACTGTTCACATATAACTGCGAAGATTATAATTTATCATAAACTAAGCATTATATGATACATACGATACAACTTATAAGCTAGCGACGCGATTTCGTTCAGACTTAATCAAGCTTGTCTATTGGAATTAGTGCATTAGTATGGGCCACGTTCACGCGTCCCACATAACTCTCAGCCACATACAAACATATAAAGCTGAGGCGAGAAGTACAGACTAAAAATAAATGTAAAGTAAAAAAACAAAAAAATAGTACCTCGCTTTTATAAAATCTTCATAAAATATATGAACACTTGAAGCCAGAGTACGTCTACGTTATAACAACCTATACCAAAAACAGCTATATAACACATATATCTTGAACGATTCTCCATACTTTTTATACCTAAAGTATTCAGAAAAGGATTATTTAATACTCTTATTTGGCGCATTTAGATATTTAATATTGATTGATGAGAAGACAATATTGATTTAATTACAAATTTATATGTATGTTATAATTTACATAATAATCATTGTAAAAAGTATGTCCAAGTTTCGATATAAATATCAAAAATTGTTTTATTATAAGTTACAAATATGAAATATAAAAAACTAACAATATTACCTAAGTTATGAGATTTATATTAACAATTATAATTATAGAGCTTCTCAAATTATATATTAACTTAGTTTCAAATAGGTTACCAAGACCGGTTTCGAGACCGGTAGCCAAGTGGGTAGAACTCCTGCCTTCAAACCGAAGGTAGCAAGTTCGAACCCCGGTACGTACTCCTGGCTTTAACAAACTGATTTGCACTGCAGCATTGAGATAATCATCAGTTGATTAGTTTAAGCCTATGGCGACTAATTAATTAAGATGTTACATTATATCCCGGCTAAGCGATTTCACAACTCACATTGTATTACTTTTTATGTTATTTATTTAAGATATTGAATTTAGATAATCAACTAAACTATGAGTGAGAAATACAGGATTGAAAATTAATTATTTGGTTTCGTGAAACTTAAAGCAAACGGTTTTATGACCAATGAATTCGCATCTAAATAAATTCGGTATACGTAATTAATGCTTATTAGATTCGTGACACTGTTAAAGCAGTAATATTTTAAAATTTGTCTTATAAAACTTTTGTTATTAATGAAATTAGATGAATTTTAAAATGTTATTGTTCTTAAATTGAGTAAACGTAATAATTAAATATAACGATGAATACTTAACTTGTTATAGCCGATAGTCATAAAATCTGTTTCAAAAAGTACCTACACATTTTAACGAATTTAAAAGTGGTAATTCCTATTATATAACATACACTTTTTTCCTTAATACAGTGTAAAATTGGTCTAAATCATGAATATTGATATAATGGATTTTTCATTTTTAAGAAAAGGTTATTTTTTTGTATTCATATGTATAAAATAGTGCACGACGCTCTTGATTTTTAAATTCAAGATATATAAATAAAATATTAAAATTGTTTAGATTTACAATATAATCACATAATAATGATAACCCCTATTAATTAAAAAATACGACAATTCGGTCCCACCAAGAGTCCATTATCAAGTAAAGTAAATAAAACTTTAATAAACAGACAGATAAGTAATACAGATACTAGGAATTACGTAAGAAATAGTCAATGAGAAGAGCATTTATTAAAAACTAAACACCAGAGAAAACACGTAAAATCAATCACTAATATACGAAAAATGAATAATATTTAAACTGTTAGACTATAACTAACATTGAAATAACAAGATATGAATAAAGAAAACTTGAATTACGTATTAAGGAATAGTCAATTGGATTAGTGACAATTATAAGTAGGACATATGAATGGAAAAATAAGTACATTGAATCAACATTAAATAAAAAAACCAATGCCGCATAAAATATTAAAAAATTCATCTCGCACGAAATAGGTCTTAAAAGGCCTTCAAACTAGGTCTTATCGGGACAGCGTTTGATTTACATGAATATGTCCATATATAGGGAATCAAATACGTAGATTTCATAAATCGACTTAGTGATCATCTCCACTCCAAGCATAATATGCTAATTGCAGTTCTGTCATGCTCTCAAACAATGTCTTATGTGGATCACAGAGTAAAGAATAAACAGAGGCTTGACTTCAAGATATCTAGTTTGTATATTCGAATAATTTTACAAAAGTTTACTGATAGAGTCAATTTAATATGTAAAATTTATTTTTATTATTTTTAAAGCGCTATGAAATAGTTCTATAAAAGAATGCTATGTACTACTTTTAGTTTCCTAATTTTATAAGTAGCATAATAAAAGGAAATATTTAACCAATTTATTTTCTAGAAACATTTGAATATTTGTTTTTAAGCCTATTTTAGGAATATTTTAGTTAAAATAGACTTGAAAACTAATATTCTAGTGTTTCTAGAAAATAAATTGTACTATTTATCCATCAAAATTTGTTTCTAACGTGTAGAAAACACTTAAACGAACAAAATAATATGCATCATTGTATTCTTAATAAATGTTAAAACAATTATTTCCATGAAAATTGGGTCTAAATCATGAATTCTCTCCTATTCTTTAATATGGAAAATTAGAAAAAGTGTCTGATGGTACTAAAGAACTGGCTATGCAACGGCAGACCTTCAGTTTCATGATGTGGGATGTTAGTACTAAACATCTAGGAGGTTGATTATTGGGACCTCGTTCCATTAGGCTGTATGTAGCCTCTGGACTCCCGGACTATAGTTAAATGTTTATTAATTATCTATCAATATTATTGCAGTATTTATACTAATATGTCTTATTTTTAAACATATGCCAAGTTTATTTATCCATTGTTATATTTTATTATGGTTCATCTTTATCTGCTCATTCGGATTATTCTTAAGCCAATTAAAAAGATTAGAAGCCTGTGTAAAATCTAAATAATTAAAAAAAAATTCCCATTAAGCTCTTTTATAGTACTTCCGCACTAAGTAAACGACAAGAAAAGAATGCCGATTTTATTTACATCAATTTAAGATTTTTTTTTATTTTAGATAAATTTTATGAAATTATTTTTATAAATTAAATAAATATTTCACTCGAATGTTTTACAAAAAAAATAATAATACGTTTTTTATTCAAAATTTTCCAAATAGAAATCTTCAAACATAAAAACTCATCAAATGTAATTGGTCCAACAAAAAAATAATAATCGTAAGTAACTAATTTTAATTAATATGAATATGATTGAAATAATATGATAAGTTCACGAATTGAATATTTTCAAGTCCGAATTCACTATGTCAAATTTCATTTTTAAATGAAAGGTGTTAAAATGCCATTTTTATGTTTAAATTACCATTGTTGACTTTATTGAATTTAGATTCGCATTTGAGTATAAACCAAAAATTGAAATACAGAGTATTATTTAATATTATATAAAAAATAATCGTAGGCTGTGTGCTTATGCAAGACATTAAAATACATTATGCCAATGGTAGACAATACATTGGGGTATACATGCACCTATGAGCCAAAAACTTGGAAAGATTAGTTTTCATCACACACAAGTAATAGGTAACTGCTGTTAAAAATACAATAAAATACGATTTAATATTGACTTATTGATGAGTAACACCTCTGCCTTCCATTTAAATAAGAGAAAAATTGTACACATTAGTCATCTATATTTGAAACTAATTGCCTTGCATAGTGGCAGAATATATAACATGTAGCAATTACAATTTTGCCATTCTTTAGCGCGTAGGTATATATGTATATATTTATATATTGGATTGTCTAATTTGCATATCATTAAGACATATTCATTCAAACCAAAGATGCATTAAATAAATTAGTTTTGATTGACATACCGTAATACATTATGCCCTCTCATATATTGACAATTCGGCCGCCAACGTGTGTATATATGTCTAGATAAATACTCACTGCAATAAAAATACAATCTTTCTAGCAAGAAATATCGGTACCCAGATCTAGTACTAAGGAAAATTGCGTTAGAATTCTCTTATCGTAAGTTCATAAAGAAATACGACCATACACACCTAGAACTATTGGTAAAAACTACAAAATATGAAGATAAAATTAATTAGTTATACTTCAGATGGAAAAAAAAGTGTGTTGACTAAAATCACTTTGTGATTAATTATAAATGTCATTTAAATTGACAACTCAACGACTTTTTCGACCGAAGTCTTCCTCCTCAAGTAATTAAAATATTAACATAATTTGCTTAAAAGAAACTGGTATAATGTATGAGAACAATTAACACGTATAGATAATGTAGGTATATTAAAAACATAATTGAAATAAAAATATGATTAAGTAACAAAGTAAATTAATAAATTAACGGAGTTTAGACATGTTGAGACAATGATTAGAATATTTTCGATTTTGTCAATGATTCTATTAGCGCAATTTTATAATAATATATTTATACTATCTACACCAATGAATATATCTCTAAAAGAATGTAACCTCGATTTCGTTAAATATATTCTTGAATTGTTAATTCGCACATGCCAATTAATTTTAGAAATTATGAATATCAATAGTCACGTGTTTAAAAAATATTGACAATACTAAAATAAAATAACATTTATGTATTGGGCAAAAAATGGAATTCACCATAAATTATAAAAGAAAAACTGTATGTACGTTTATGTTAAAGTGAAATGAATCATTGACTTGCATACTTAAGATCCTATATGATCTTAAGTAGATACTTAGGTCTTTGGTCTAGGATCTTAGGTCTATAGACAAGTAGGATATATTTGTAAAATAGACTTGGACACTCTTAGTTGCTGGAGAGTTCGGAGATGATATAATCTGCAGTTGATCTTATTTGCTATATAATTGAAGTGATCATTCCATGTTAGGCTCTTATCATTGAGACAGCCGAGATATTTGTATTTCTCAACCATTTCAACTCCTCCCCATTGATAACATTGTACCATGACTATCTCTTCCAAATTTGATTAAAAACGATTACCTTTATTTTTTCTACGTTTAAGTCAGAACAATTTAATTTATACCAATTTTTCACATTTTAGATTTGCTATTTCATCATTGTTTGTGATAAGTCCAACTACCACTGATTCATCAAAATATTTGATTAGTATGCAGCTTTGGCTCTGTGCTTTACGTATCAAATGTGTAGAGTTGGAAACAAAACGTGACCTTGATGAGTTTCAGTGCTAGTTACAATGAGGTCTAAGTTCTCAAAAAATATTTTCACATATTGAGACCTGTTTAGAAGGAAGTCCAATATTCATAATTGTAGTTTTTGAAAAACATGAGAGTTGGAAAGCTTTTCTATACGAATATGAGGTTGTTAAAATACTATAAAATCTATGCATAGTGCTCAACATATCCAGATAGTTAACCATGTAGCTCATGCGCATATTTAAATACTTGTTTATTGGCAAGTAATTGGTTAATTAAAAAATAGAAATTGTTATTCTTCAAAAGCATTTTATTTCATGTGCCTATAAATAGTTATATCAAGCATAATGTTAAATATAATTGACTGATTTAATTGAAAACTATCGTTAAAAATGAATAAGCAAGTACACATGTATAAGCGTATACACAAAATTAAATTAAATATTATTTAAAAATTATATAATTTTAATAGATGTTACGACAAAATTAATATAATTTTATTAGATGTTCGGAAACGAGTCAGTAAACCATTTATTTTTAATGAACAGAAATGAGACAAAAGGACATTGTACTAATTTTATTTATTACAAATTTTTGAAACAACCTGTCTATAATACTATAGTAGTAAAAACTATAAAATGTTGTCAACGAAAAATGTACCTAACTTAATTTATAGGTACACAAAATTACATAAAACAAACCTGCTTTAACTTTAAAAGTGTATTAAATGCACGCAATACTATTATGAATTTTCCAGATAAATAAATTGGATTAATATTTGGCAATAAAATATATGTACAAAGATTATAAGATTTATAAAAGAATATTATCTTATACAAATCGTATAAGGGAGTAGATCTATTGATAATTCCAATATATATGATTTAAATTGTACTAAAATCTAGCTTTATACAAAGAAATTAAAAAATCAAAAAGTGAATTTACTTTGGTTTATTCTTAGCTTTTGTCTAAATCATTTAGTTTCGATGTTTCAAATAATAATTCACATTAATTAAAAATGTCACACAATAACTAGCATTGTTGAAATAAACTATCAAATAATAAAAGTCAATTGACAATGAATTTTTTCATAAGAATTATTAATACATTTTATTTTGAAATAATTTATAATAAATTTATAATACAAAAAGTAGAAATAATAAAAATAATAATACAAAAATAATAATTAGAAGCTTATAATGAATTCCTTCCTTACTAATTGCTTTCTTCACGCAACTCAGACTATATTCATCTTCTTTTTTTTATAAAAACCGTAAATGAGAACTTAAACAAGAGTTGCAAAGCACTGGACTATAAATATGTCTATTTTCGTTAGTATACTAAACGTGCATAATGGCAAAGGGATTATCAACAAGTTCTGTGTTAAGTTAGATTAATGCATCAATTAGATATTTAATATTTAGAATTTCGATTTATAGATTTTCAACAAAATATCAACAAAGTAACAAATAATAAGATTTATATTTTAGGATTTCAACATTCAACTAATAATTAAACTTGCTTCAAAATATACTTTTTTTTAATTATAGATGAATACTCCATATTTAAATAACTTCTTTTGATGTTTGACATAAATTCGGTAATACGGTACTGATTATTTTAAGAAAGCAATTATTGAAGATATCTAGCTTATTTATCAATTTAATTGCAAAAACAGCAGTTTATAAGTCACAAAAAATAACACTGAATGAAACACGAAGATAAAGCACAGTAGTCTGAATAAATTTTTAAATCGTTCAAAGAGCAAAGTTTTATGTTCAATTTGTATAAAATATTGTATATGAATATAAAAGCGATAGTCATTAAACAAAATGTAATATGCCTTATTAAAATTTCAGTAAATGGTAAAGAATAATGATAAAATTTATAAAATAAGAAGAGTCGATATTTCTAAACTATACAATGTTGACTAAACTTTCTATATAATAATGTCTTAACTAAATAAGATATTTTAAAATGTGAGATCATATGATCAAATTATCAAAGGATAAAGTGCAGATGTAATCAAATTATGACATTTAGTTATAATGATGACATAATCTTGATATAGTAATATAAGTAAATGATGACATTTAAAGCTACTTAATTGAAGGAATAAAACAATTAGTCATATTAGTTTCTTTGATAACCCACGTTTTTTGACGTACAAATAATTGTAAACAAGATCACAAGCGTTCAAAAACATTTTTCTCACATTAAAGCTTTTAGGGCGTTTCCTGGAAACTCTATTTCCTTAAAATAAGGAAACTATACATTAATTTCAAAAGAATTAAATGCTTAAAGGGAAATATTAATTTGCAAGCTTAGTTTTATAGTGTAATTTCAGCTAATTGTTAGAAAAACAATAAAGTCTAAAACTATAATAACATTAAAATGTGACGAGATTGTATAAATGCATACATATATAAGCAATCATAATGAAAAATTATCATGATTCATATATATATAAACAAAATAATTTTTTTAATTACATCAACATAGGGAGATTTTTATTTAAATAAAAGCCCTGGCTTGAAAGAAGCGTATATGGATACGTATAAAATATGTAACTAGATGGAGTGAATTATTCTTCAATTTAAAAAGAATTTTCTTATTTACGCATATTCATACGTGAAGATGCACATAGATTGTAATATAGATATCATTTTTTGTTTAAAAGTTCTATTATATGTAGAATAACAAAGGATAACAAATTTCTAAATTGATGCTATGATTATATTTGTAACATCTATTCACATGCAGCTATAATATTAATTAATACAATGAAACAATTACATAATTTCATATTATTATACATATTATTGTTTGAAATATTGCAACCATTATAAAATTTAAAATGTATGTAGCATAAAAACATTTTTAACCGAGTAGTGGTGTTATAATATAATTATTAATTGATTAAGTAAACTGTTAATACTATATGCTTTAACTAAATACTGTATATCACTTAATTTAAGTCGGAACTATTTAAAAAACGTTTTATCCTCTCATTTAGTCAAGAAGTCTAAAAATACATTCTAATTTATTTGTGTTGTAAAATATAAAGAAACCCGTTTCACTACAACGAACAGCTTTCTGCAAAAGTTATAAATAAATAATTGTATAATATTATTTAGCAACTGTTTTCTTTTAACCTATTAACACTAAATTGTTTTTAAAACGTCAATATTTGTTTAACCTTTTTATTAACTTATTTTTAATAGAAATTGTTCTACTTGTTCTAATCGGTCATCTTTACTAAGTCATTTTTTTAGATTCCCATCTTCTACGAGTAGTTCTATTTTTTGCATATATAGTTTAGGTACTCGCTATATTTCCTGCTAATTACTTCCTATCATATAATTTAGTTATTAATCAGCTTAACTATACTGTCAACGATCGTCTCGATTAAGAAATCTCAATGAATGAATTATTATACTGTATTTTAAATGTATCTTTTTCTTGTAAGCTTGTATTTTCTTTATCTTAACTAGCAGTTTATTTTTCTCTTAAAGATAAGATTTTTTAACTCTGCATTCTACTGTGATGCATTGTTTAAAGGAGAAATGTGCTAAATATATGTAAAATTTTAAAGCAGCTACATCATTGTATTGTTCCCAAGAAATGCTTTAAACCTGATCAATTTCGGGAAAATCTAAATTTTATTATTGACATTGATTTATGTAAGATTTCAAGGCATTAGATTTAATTATTCAATAATCAATAATTCATCGGAATTATTGATCTAATCTTGTAATATTTTTTAATACATGTCATAAATTGATTTTTCTGTTTTCTAATTATGGGATTAGATTAGATTATGTAAACCTGTTTATTATTTGTATTTTGTACGTTATTAATTGGGGAAATATTAATTGTTTGTGATTCATTTAACGAATCATTTGGAATTTGTAATTGCCTTGAAATTTCATATAAAAGCCAGTGTTTTGAAAAGAGTTTTCCTCCCAGAATCAAGTAGAGGATAAGATGGTCGCCTGGAAAAGTATTTGTAAACTATATTTAGTATAAAATACTTAGTGCTAAAATTATTAATGTTATTTAGCTAATTAGTAGAATTTGATAATTGCTGATAATTAGGTATACTTAATAAACGTTCCTAGTAGTAAACTGTCTTTCTCATTATCTATTAATTGGTTTTAAGATAGAAAGTATTGTTAGGTATTAGGCTAATAGTATTAAGGAACCAAACATATCTTACTCAAGCAATTTTTTCCGCAAAAAGTATTATACAATCGTAATTATGCTCCTAAATAATTTGTACTACTAAACGTAAATTAGATTTATTTGTTGAAGAATCATTCACACATCGAATTCCCTAACATCTAACTATTTGCGCCAAACGCATGTCAAACAGTTGAATATAATTAAACCTTGTGGAACGATTCACATTGAAATCAGCGCCATTTCGCGGATCAAAATCTTTAACTTTTATATTTTGATTTCTTTGTAGCGTTTTTTATAGATATGCCGTAATGTGTAGAATCTTTGATTTTTGTTTTTATCATGTATAAAAATTCTTCAATTAATTGCTTTGATTTTAACCCAACTCACTGTACTTTTGTCAAAGGCTTTCATTACATATAAATACACTAATGTATTTAGTTATAATTGTAGGTTGGATGACGGAATTCGTTTCAGTAATACATGTGACTTCTAATAATTTTTTTTTTCTTGACTTTGTTATGACTTGTGACGTATCAGCATCACAGTTCAAATAAGCATAATGTTTATTTGGCATTTTTCTGCCAGTAAATTATATAACTTTGTCTATCGAGTTAATATATATATATATATATAGTTTCAATAATATGAATTTGATTTTCATTATTACTATTAGTTGTAACATTTTTGTATTAGTGTACCTAAATCAAAATTCCGAAAACTTATATTACAGGAAATCCAAATGTATAAATGTATAACATGTTAAACATAATACATATAGTTCAACTAATAAATTATTATATTCATTTGGTTATCTCTTGAAACCCATTTTTTATTATTATTTAATTATTAATTTTACACTGCAATCTTAAAACTCATTATATTGTTATATATTTGCAATACATGAAACAGGAGAATATCTTAAAGGTTTACAGTCTTGCTTGAATAATCCAATTTGTTATTATCAGAAAAAATATACGATAGAAGCACAAAAACAATCAATTATTGATAAAAGATAAAACTACATATTTAGAGAGGTTCACTAATTGTACCAAATTCTTCTTTCAGAAATCTATTTGTAGCAATCTTTCTATTTTAATTCGGGTAATCTATAATTTTGTAAATGACATTATGATTGAGATATTTTTTTATGCGTTAGATATTACTTATGTATCCATAGAGTCTAAAATACTTAAATCCATGTAGTGATAGGAATGTCTAAACCGTACAGTAATTTTGCAAAATGTTCTTTATTTCACAATAAATTTGTAACATTATTAACTATACATTATAAATTAAGTACAAAATGTCTTGACGTAAAAGAATTTTGATTCGCTCTTACATTTAATTTTTTAAATTATGTGATTTCTATTTTCTACTAGTATAGCACAAAATTAAGAATATATCGACCAACGCATAATTGAATAGATCTTCTATATGTACATAGCCATAATCTTTAGTTACTTAAAAGTCATTGCGTTTATATATACGGCTTGGTTTACTAATGACTGATTGTATCTGTCTTGATAATAATAAGTTCTGAATTTATCATTTGATTGTCATTGATTGGCATACGGGTGACTTTAATTTTGACATAGAAAATTATCAAATCGTTAATGACACATTTGAAATGCATACGTAGTTAATACAACTTCATTATTATTACAGGTATGTATGATGGAACTCACTGCAAAATGGGATTTCTATATATTGCGGTGCTAAAATTACTATAGTTATGCAATATTGTAAAATAATACTGTATTTTACATTTTCTTATAACCTAAATCCTAATGGCTAAACTGACTCATTTTTAACTATAGAATAAAAAAGGGTATATATATTTTTTTTAATGTCTTAACTTTAAAAATGGACGACATCCATTTACAATAAAAGTATTTATTATAAGACTGAATATATAGGGCCATTTTCATATTTCCTTTAGATAAACATCTATATTGTACCAGTAATAACAATAAATTTATTTGATTGAAAATACACAGTCAGAAAACTAAAATTAGAATGACAAAGAACATATTCATTTGTATGTGACATTTTTATATTCATTTAACTCATGACCATTAAAATGGTTTATTTTTATATGTAATAACAGCTCATGTTTTTAAATAGGAAACAACCACTCGTGCTACAAATGATTTCAGAAATTTAAAATAAATTTACCATTTATAATTACGATTGAGACAAGTTTAATACCATACTAACAAGAGTGTATTACGTTTCTACTCCAGCTAAGAAATAAAAATTTCTTCTACTTTCTTTATATCTACATATAAAAAGCGTAACAATTTGAGATATAAAACTATAGTCAAAATTATTACCAATCTTAAAAATCCAATTTACACTACAGTAAAAACTACTATTAGCGTATTTTTTTATGTTTTCTTGTTTTAAACTTAAAATGCATTACCCATTTAGATATTATTATTTAATTTATTATTATTTATTTATAATATTATATTAGATACATAAAACTTTAATCACAAATACAATTTTAATATGAAACTACATTGAGATATGATAAAGCTTACTCGTCTAATGTGCTGTACTTAAAAATGATGCCATCAAAAATAATTATGATTAACCAATTTTCTTGTCACAAAGCACTAAATACTGTTTTTAGTTTTAAACTGTGCAAAATAGTTATTTTTGTGTGATATTCTGTGTTTCTTTTCTAAATTTTATGATGAATTGAGCTATAATATTCTAATTCCTCATGTATCCCTCATTTATTAAAATAGTTGAAGTGTTCTACATATTTGTAAATGGACAATAATTTTAGTGAAAAGAACTTAAATTTTTATTTTTTCATTGTAATCTAAATCGATGAATTATAATGAGTACGATCAATAAAGTTTATCACTCAAACTACATTTTTAACATTTTAACATTAATATATTTTTAGATTATGTTTACATATATCCATAAAAATGAGTTATACCATAACGTATCTTTTACATTATACTATGATTCATACAATCAAAACGTCTTTAATAAAGCGTATCTCCTGAAACCTTATTTCTTTTGTCCAATTTGAATTTAATTTTGCTAAAATACTTCACAGAAATTAATTAGCTACATAGTTGAACTGCAACACCTAAGGTAGCTTTATGTATCATTCTTTTTTACTGCAATTATTTCGCGAACAAAAAAATAATTAAATTATAATTTACGGGAGAAAAAATCTCTCCCTAAATATTGTGTTGTATTAAATGGAAAAAATACATACATAATTTTCTTTATAATGCTTAAATAAATACATTATTCATGTAAAATCCCTCTCACTTTATTGATTTTGCAATAATAGGTTCAATGTTATTTATTTTTTGTACCATACATTCATGGTATCCTCAAAAGCAAACTTAGCATCTCAAATAATCCATTATGAAAGTAGGTACATTTTAATTGACAACGCCGTATAATTATTTTGTTTTCGTAATTATCTAGTTTATGAAAAAAATAATATGGTTGTCTAATTCAAATGTTTATATCCTCTGAACTAATACAATATGAAATATCATTCATTTCACTTTTCGTTTGTCAACTTTTGCCTTGAATACACTCAAGTGAATCCCTCTGTATATTCACTCAGCATATTGTTACGTAATTGAATTTCCATTTACAGGTTACATTTATTTTGGATGCCTTCCTTGTATATAATATATTAATCAATGCTTATTTTAGTTTCATTTATTCAAGTTTAGGGG
>JAYRBW010107213.1:0-18697 GCA_036023295.1 Invenusta paracnida
TAAATGGGATGACCAAGGCCATATTTTTTATCCCGATGGCAACAAAAGAGAGTGGGGGGGCAGGGGAGTAATATTGAAGTCACCTAACCCTACTACTCGGGAAAGAGTTCCAAAGAGCCACCGAGTAAAAACGATCGCATGTAAGTTCTGATTTTGGTTCTGGCTATGGGGCAGATGAGTGTGGGTTCAGTCGACTGACGAGTGAACACAAAGTGACATTGATAGTCACTATTATGCAACTATAAGGTATATTTTTGTTAATTAGGTGGCAGTACCCCCTTCGGCCGAATATACAGTAAAAGTAGACTGAAATTGTATAAACAAGTTCAATTGTTTTTATCGTATTATTTATAATTGGGACAAAATTTGTAGCTGACTACTTTCATACTTTAGTAGTACTAGTAAAAAATGGTGCTCAACACAGGTACTTACTATACAATAAGTAAGACTTTCTCATAGAACAATACTTTATATATGAATACATTTTCATATTTTTATTTTATCGAGCGTAAAAAACTGCGGTACCATAGATATTAAAAGGTATGACAAAGTGCATAAATTTAATGCATATGTTTATATAATATACATTGTATGTATATCTATATACAGTATATGTATATATATTATACTGTGTATAATTTAAAATACTTACCTATTAAATATCTCAAACAATCTAAATAAGTTCAACATTTTGCAATCTGAAATATCAATAAGCTGTTTTTTATTTATAAAATGTTTACATACATCACATGAAAATAGTAATTAAAATATATGCAGTGGCGGCGGAGCCTATGGGGCCAGGAGGCCAATATATAATTTACCACCCCCTCCCCCAGACTTCCAGTAATAAATCTCTAAAATCAACCCTTGATGATGGAAAATTTCATACCGAAGGACTAAAAAAACATTTAACAACTTTACGACTCTTGCTTTGACAAGGCCTTGCTATACATGGGTATTCAGAATAGAAAGGACATTTTTATCAGATTCTCAAATTGCGAGCAGAAGATTCTGACATGTTCATCATGGCTTCATAATAAACTATACATGTCATATGAAATTGTTAACGAACAAATGAAGATATTTTCCAACATGTTACTTCACAAATTACTGATTGATATAAAAGAAGCTGAATGGTTTTCTATCATTGTGGATGAAGCGACAGATATTTATTGTAAAGAACAAATGAGTCTTTCAATTTGTTGGGTTGACCAATTTTATATGGTGCATGAAGATTTCCTATGTCTTGTTCATGTAGAGAAAACTAAAACCTCAAATTACTTGGCCACAGCCATGAAGGATGTCAATCTTCGATGTGGACTTATTCTTAGTAAATGCAAGGGTCAGGCATACGATGGGGCCTCCAATATGTCCGGTAGGCTAAATGGTGTTGCTGCTCAAACCAGAAAAGAAGTCGCGGAAGCCATCTATGTTCACTGCTTCGCTCATTCAGTTAATCTTTTCTTGCAGGATACAACAAAATCATACAAACCAATAAAAAATGCTTTCATTGTTTGCATGGAGATTGCATATACTCACTCTCAAATTAAAAATAAATTATGTAAGGTGTTACATATCGCTGCTACAAGGTCTAAGTGCAGGTGTAAGCGCCCTTTTTCAGAAATTGTCTTTTGTTAATGATTATATATCAATATTATATGGTCTATCGTGTGTCCAAGTTTTGGAGCGATATCTTTTTTTATATAAAAAGTTCACATGTTATAAGCGGCACTTTCTGGTTGAACCCCTACAAGGACTATTTGTTGTAAACGCAGTAGTTTGGTGTAAGCGACATTATGAATGAATGGAATACAAAGTCTATTTGTTGTAAGTGCCATGCAATTTCAGTTTATTTGCTTTGAATATGATTATTAAAGTTTTGATTTTTGTTAAATAAACAAAAAGAAACTGAAAGCCTATGTTGTTGTAGGCTATTGAACATTCGCAAGAAAAAGTTATGTTCATCAAATTTGTTATTTTATTCATAAATAATTGTCATATATATTGCACTAGATGTAGAATACAATATCTATGATTAGTATCAAGTTTGGTAAATAATTTATACGTTGCTTATAGTGTTCAGTTTATAAAATAAATATCTTAGCTATTGCGCATAATGCATTCAGCTAATTATACAAGTAATAGTTGTGCGCAGCTTTTGTCGTATAATTTTATATTAGATATGTTAGATCTTCACTCTACAACTCCTTCGGGTCCTATTGTTCAACCTACAACTCCTTCTGGTCCCGTTGTTCAACCTACTACTCAATCTGATCTTGAATCTCACTCTACAACTCCTTCTGGTCCAGTTGTTCAACCTACAACTCCTTCTCATGGTCCTGTTGTTCAATCTACTACTCAATCTGATCCTGATCCTCACTCTACAACTATTTCTGGTACTGTTGTTCAACCTACAACTCCCTCTGATCTAATCCACATCGATCCATTTTTGTTTGAAAACTGTGATTCTTTAACTTTCGATTATTCTTTAATAAGTACACCCTCATTATTTAATATTTCTATCGATGACATTAACCTTGAACCAAATATGTCAGCTGTATTACTTGATATTTCTAATTATGTACTAATGTCTGAAGATACTGACCTTGAGTCAACGAAACCGGCAACAACTGTACATTATAAGATCTTGAAACAAGACCAGAAACCTGTGGGGTAAAAGATTGTGTAGAGGAAATTTATATAGTATGTGCGCACTGTGTTATATTGCTGTATGTCACGATCATTCGGACACCGATTGTACCATCCATAACAGCACTCTCTTTCCAACTAATGTCCCCTCGCCAGTAAGTCTTCCCAAAAAAGTACATCGATTAACTAATCTGTCAATACAATATTCCAAATCAGATACTGACAGCCAAGAGGACACTTATGATGAAGATGATGACGATGAAGACTATCGAACTACAACTAACAGTGAAAGTGAATATAATGATGAGAATAATACTGAACCAAATGCAAAGCGATCACGCAAAAATAAAGAGTCTTGCTCACAAAGACTTCCTGAAATTACGAACGCGAAAACCCGGTTGAAGGCACTTTTGTTGCTGTAACAGCAATGCCACTTTCAAAAGGAAGGAAGAGAGAGATAATGAGAAAGAGACGCGAATCTGGCCAGGCTTATGTTTCTCAGGCAGGTAAATAAAAAAGATCAAAAGATCAAAAGTAGAAGTACAGGTGGGAGATGTTCTGAAAAATGTAATCTGGAATGTAACTTATTTAGTGACGTAGATCGAAACAAATTGCTCCAAGACTACTGGAACCTGGGATCTAAGTGATTTCAACAAGAATATGTGAACCGAAATGTGAATTAGATTGAAGTAAAAAGAAAGCGAACTAAGGCGGCAAGTTCTCGACGTCAAACTTCGAGAGTATATTCATTATATCTCAATAAGGCAAAAGCTTACTGTCTGTAGTATAAATTTTTCACCTCAACGCTAAATATCTCTGAAACGACAGTCGGACCACACATCTAAAATGTGACCACGTCTGGTCATATCAATCATGACAGAAGAGGAGGATTGTCGCAAAAGCGGGACACTGCCAACAAAGCCATTCGTGAAGAAATTAAGAGGCATATTGACAGATTCCCCAGAGTTGAGGCACATTATGTGTGACAGGATAAACATTAACGCTCAACAATCTGGTACCACGGAAACAACTGAAGGCTATCAGCAGCACCTTGAAGAAAAGCAGGCTGTACGTAATGCCACGAAGAGTCAATTATCGTTGCCAAGAATCCTGAGGAGAGTACTTTTACGATTGTGTTTGATTTGCAACAAGTAATGTACACCCCATGTCAAATGTTGACGCCAAATTTTATAAAACCAGATTGGCTTGTTACAATTTTACAGCTTATAATATATGGAAACTCAAGAAGGGACATGCTTTTTTTGGTATGAAGGCTGTGCTAAGCGAGGAACAAGAGAAATTGCATCAAATTTACAACATGTTTTGAGAAAGTGTGACAAGGAAGAATTCAGACATGTGGACTTCTACAGTGTACAGCTGTATAGGGCAGAACAAAAATTCGATTGTCATTTCGTCTTTTCTGATTTTTTTAGAGACAAGCCAACACCTCCAATCCATTACAATAAGATTTTTTGAACTAGGACTAGGGCAAAATGTAGGGGATAGCATGCATTCAACAATTGAGAAAGAAGTATCGAAGACATCGCAAGTAGAAGGAGCCATTCACACGCCCAATCAGATAATATTCTGCATCGCCAGGGCATGTAAACAACATCCTTATGAAATTGTCCAGATAAACGGAGCTGAAGTTGTCGACTGGAAGGTGTATGCAGACTCAATTGGCATACTGAGTACACGTAGATCTGAGGATGGAGTCTGGGAGCTCGACTGGAAGATAATGAGATCTATGAGATTAGAAAAGAACGTACATGCTCTGTTTTATAAAAACAGTCACCTTGCTTAAAATAATTCAAAGGTACCCCTTCCAAGGACAACTCGACAGAAAAGATCGCGTGTTCCACCCCTGGCTTATTCAGGCCCCATCAAAATATCTCAACGAAAATATGAAAACCTTATGTCTCTTTGCAAAACTGTCATATCAAATGACGAAAATATATCTTTTTACATAAATTTGCAACATTAAAAATACTTTGTTGCAATAAACCATATATGTACACTGTTTACACGTTTTTTACATTAATAAAACGTATTGGGTTTCAAGAATTTTGTGCAATTTATCCGCGGACAACGTAAATACTATTGTTTTAATAATGTTATTACATTAATTACGTTGTCCTCGAATTTATCTTGCAACAAACTTGCAACAAAAATTTTACATTTGCAACATTAAATACTTTAATATTTGATATGAGTTGTATGTATTTTGTGCCGTGGTTAATAAAACTTTTTGATATCTTAGTATTACACATTTTTTACATTAATACGTATTGGTTTTCAAGAGTTTTGTGGATTTTATCTTCTTGTAATGGGCTTTTATAGGATAGTGGATGAATACATAAAAAATACTATACATATTAATTAATTAGAATAATAACTTTTGCTTCCAAAATAATAGGTATACTGATGGTGACGCTTACAACAAATATATATGTACATGATGTAAACCAAATACCAGGTCTAAATTTTGTGAGCGACATTTCTCAACTTTACATGCTCATTACGCAGTGAAAAATAAGACTAAATAAATAATTAAATGTACGTATAGCTAAATTATTTATAATATTTTCTATATACTCTACTACGTTTGAATTGATACGACAGTTGAATTTTTAAAATTTAAAATAGAAAACTAAATGTTCTAAATTAAAGTAGTTTTTTGCTTCTCCTGAACAATATTGAAATGGTGCTTACGCCACTTAGATCTTGTAGCGGCGATATATACCAAGTTTTAGTTTATACCCTAACCCTACATAACTTATAATTAAAAGACATAGGTACATTGCAATAAGAAGATATAAATTTAAATATGCAAATTGCAAAATTTAAATTTATGATCCGATTGTTATTGTAGACATGTATGCGCATGACCCTGTCCTATAACAGAAAACCCTATGATCTATGTAGGTATAACTTCTCATCACGTTTCCTTAGTAACGTGAAGATGACCTACTAGCAAGCAACCCTTGCTTCACATCTTTTCGTCTCTTACTCAAGGCAGATAAATAGAACACTCAAATATAGCTAGCTTGAAATATGCTCTGGGCTAAGTAACCCATTGTTCAGTGGAGCGATCTGTAAGCCTAAATTTGCCCATTCGTGCAGCCAAGGATTCCTTCCTAATATAAAGTAGGTAACATTCATTATGTAGGAATCCTTGGTCCAGCCATGGAAATCTATATACTAGCACAACTAGGTGCTAGTATATAGATTTCCATGGTCCAGCCCAATTTACTGTGGAGCGAGTTTCTTTTTACTCGCTCACCCAGTCTAAATTCTTCGATCTCTGCTATAAGTAGACAGGTATAGGTACTAGAGTCTATTGTTAGCTCTCGATGACACAGATAATAGAAATACGCATACAATGAAACTTTCCGCCACAGTCACACGGTGCCTCCTATAACTATGTAGAATGGAGCAGAAATCGCTTCAATTTCTGTCGACTCTGTGATTGGTTAATCTAGACTTTGACTCTGCTTGCATTCCACAAGCACCACAGCATAGAATTCTTCGCTCATAATTTTTCATTCTCAACTATGCGCCAGCTTGAAGCAATTTGTAGACTCGTGTTTGTGCAGTAAGCAGGCAGACAAGCTGTTCTAGGCTAGCAATTCTTTTGATCTAACTAATAACTATTATACTAGAAACAGTGTTATCTTCGACAGTCAGTTTTGCGGAATGTTTTCGAGTTTAGACGTTAGCGGCCTTACTCAGGGAGTCACAGCTGTGTGTCCAGCTTTGGACGACAGTCAAGGAGCTGCTTCGGATCGAAGTGAAGCCAGTTTTGCAACATCGAGTAGAACTTCTATAGACGCAAATGTAGGACAAATGCAGTTCTACCAAAGAATGCCAGAATACCAAGTGAGCTATGTACCTACCTATAATTTATATTTATATTATTTTAAATTCTATTAAAAATGTTAGCATGTAAGCGTTTAGATATAATTATATACTAAGAACAAATATATGTATACAATATATTATAAAATTTTAACATCGAATTTATTAATAATAATTTTCTATTAATTGCATGTTAAATTTTCATATAAATTTGTAATTACTTTATTCCATACTTGTTAACGTTTTCAAACCAAGCTCTTTCAATATTTTTGTCGTTTCCAAAACTTTCTTTTCCAGTATTTCGATTCCTACATTCCTCCTAAATGACTTATAGTGTATTAATAGATTTTAAGTACACACTAAATAACTCACATACTCGTATAGTAATGTAATGTGTATACAAAATACGGTATACTAAATTAATAAATGAATTATACAATTATATGTTAAACGATTTTGAATTATACAAATCACGACAAATTCTCAACAATTTACATGTATTATTGCAACGAATGTAACTTGCCACCATGATAACTATATAAATTATTCCAGGATCAATCCATGAATTAGATACACAGTGGCAATACCTACCCACGGAAATATTTTAATACCTATAAGCCAAGGCATAGGATGTTGACTAAGTGACATAATGCTATGGCCAATGCAGCACACTCATAGCTTGCCTGTAAGTAATTATTCGACGATTAGCTGTTGTAGTCTCTCCAGGTTAGGATTGCATCATCGCTTAAGTGAGAAGAAGCGAGTCGGCCATATACCTAAGTCAGCTGATAAGGCTGGCGTGTGTATACCTATACCCATGTATATGTATACTTAGAATATTGTGGATTTGGCGGGTCAATAACAGCTGATATATAGCATTATAGTCATGCCGTGTCCAATGCGCTTGTCAGCGTTATTGGGTGCTTATAGCATCTAAATAATTTGTGTGAATCAAAATTAGTCCTTTAGAGTAGGTGCATAATTCGATCATCAGAGAATATTTTTAATTTGCATTATATAGCATTTATGGCAATTTATTACCATTCAGTTTTACCGATGTGTAAATATATTTGTCTATACATTATTTTATACCGTTTAACGAACATTGTTGTCAAGTCTATTTAAGTTTTTTGAGAATAGTATACGTTTCTAAAAAAATAATAAAACAAATTTTAGTGTCTCTTTAGTCCAATTATAAGGATACTTATCAAATTTTGTGGAATTGGAAGTCGAACAAAATTTTAATGAAAGTGGTTCATTACACTTTTATTTTCATAGACTTCTCAGGGAAATCGATATATTTATATATTTTTAACACTTGTATGGTCTTTAATTAGACTTTCCGGATCGTAATGTTAAATTGTGTTAAGTAGGTACTTATATAATTCGTACTTTTTCATAAGAGAACTCATTTATATTCGTCAAACTAAGAATTTTACTATTGAAAATCTAACTGCACCCTAACTCTAGGAGGTATTTTTCTCTCTCATCAGTTTTCCAAATCTGAGATACTAGAGGAGGACCACGTAGACGTGGAGAATACAACCCCTCCTGACCCCAACTCAACCCCTTCTACCGGAGGAAGTTCTGCAATGATCCGGCGTGCTGTCGAACACTGGAAATACAATCTGGTGAGTCTGACATTCATCAGCAATAGTCGTGTAATATTGCGAAATAGTACAGCTGTATGGCTAATTACGTCTTATGAATGCATATATGTATGGTGTTAGACGTCACTTACTGTATTTTGAATATTACATTATGTCAAAACTGATAGAAGTATATATACATATATACTTTACTAAGACTATAATGTAATTTAAATATTTCAACAATTGGCACTGGTGCACTTTTATGATGCCTATTAAATATATATTATTAATATGGTACCCAATATGTTAACAGGTTAGGTTCCATTAAATTGTGTCCATTAATGCCCAAAATTGAAAATTTCAAGTTTGCATTTATAAGTATACTATTATACAGGTCGCAACCATATATACATGATGAATATAACTTTTCTTTTGCAATAAAAACTTAAACAAAACGAATTAAAATAAATAAAATTCAATATTAACATTTTATTGTATTATTTTCTTAAATATTATACAAATATGTAAATATAATTGTGTCAGTTTTAATCGAAAAGTTAGAATGACTATTTCCTGCCTAATGTTATTATTTTGTTATTAATCATAAATCAAGTTAATTAATTATATATTTAATTACTATTACACATTTATATAATTATGATTTAAAAAATAGTATTCTACAGATGAAAATAATTGTATTATATTTTACGCTTATTATATAACACCATCTTAACTGTATATTCGGGATATTATTTTTAATATTATGTATACGTCATACCGATTTCCAAAGATTTAAATTTTCAAACTTATTATTCATAAATTATATTATTAGTAATATTGTACCCGTATAACAGTAATTATATGTTATATAAACTTCTCATAATCATCTATATAGCTTCTTGCTATCCAGTAAAATTAAATATAATTTAACTTGGATACTTTCTTAGTCTCTTTAGAAATGACGCAATTTCAGAAACATTTCTTAAATGTTGCGTAAATTTTCCGTTGGTCTCAAGATGCTGTTTCTACTACTGTCATGCACTGGAAATTCTTACTCTGTACATGTTCTAGAAATATTAATCAGACAATATTACACTTTTTTTAACCAAACGCTAATGTAGGTATACAACTAATATAATAATTGAGATATTCGAGTAAGTTCATATTTGTACACTGCAGCAATATGTGAAGCAATAACCATTTACAAGGATTTCTCTTAGAATTACAGTCATGTCATCACTATGACGTAATTTGCTTTTGACTCCAGATCCGAAATCCGATTACGTAATTACCTTTCAATGAAATTGCCTTTCTATATATTCCATGTATAATATGTAAATGCATCTAAACGTTTAAGACGGGATGTTTTCGTCGCTTTTTTCGCATTGCTATAGAAAATATATTTTTTCTTACTTGATTTGAGACACTTCAGTATTTTAGCTATCATAGACACAGTTATAGTTAGAATTTTTAGAATAAACTAGAAAGCTTATATCGCTGCGTAAGCTTATAGAATGTGTTTCCCTCTTTTACCCAGCGAACTTGCCTCTAACAATGCAATTATGTAGAGCTCAATGCAGGTCCTAAAATGGATCACATGGGATACCAGTGCTATATGTAGATTTATCCATTAGATTATATTATTTAATTTATTATATAATTGGAAATCTATTAAAACATCCAACATAAGCCATACACTGCATACATTTAAACTTATTCATTAATAAAAAAATAGTGTTTCTACTGCTTAGGAATAATAAAACTAAGAATACATACTGAAACTATTGACTTAGTTTTATTTTAAAAATTTGCTGCTTTATTGGTACGCAAATGTTTTCATCACTCCAATATTATTTTGCATGTATTATGCATATAAGCCGAACTGGATGTAGTACTTTTATTTCTAATTGTTTTTATGAATAATACAGTGTTATATAGATAACATTTAATTTAATATGTGATATTACATGGTTATAGAATGATTTTCTTGTTTTCTTGGACTCTATGGTACCTATAAAAATCAGTAAATTATGGTGTATTCGCGTTTTCTACAATAACCCACTTCCTTGTCGAAATTCCACACTATCTTTGAATATTCCCCATGAGCAACGAACGAAGGAACAAAGCTCTCTTGAGTGCATAGTCAGTTTTTATCAAAGAGCAAACACAATGGCAAGACTGGCTATCTCGTAGTTGTCTCGCTAGACTTCTGGAACAGGTTTCATTGTATTATATAGTTTGTGTTTTGCACTCACTCAATGCCTGCCTATCCCCTGACCTCTGTGCTTTTCTGTGTTCTAGGATAGCTTCGGTTTTAATAATATGTGTTCACTCATCAGTTTTCACTTGTCTTCAGTTCCTTATACCTATATTGTGTTCCATGAATAGCTAAAGGAATTCAATTCGCTGTATATTGTTCAACTGGAATAGTGGACTGGGCTTCAAAAGCTTTCATATATTATAGCTATTTTGCCCTTGGATTCCGCCTCACAACGAGAAAGATTTTGAATGTTTTGTGCACCACAGTAGAAAGCGGAACAAAATCATGAGGAAATTAATAGTCTTTGAACCATAATAGGTGAAAAGGTTATGAGAAAAAATAGAGATGAGTTGAAATTTTTGGATTGAAAGAGAGTTTCTCATCACTATGCAAAATTGTTTTTTTTTAAATTACGGTAGACAGCGTACATAATTATCTGTATATATGTAATATCAAAGGTTATTAAACACAAACGTATTTTGCTACTAATCTGCTGCTAATATGACTAGTTGTTAGATAATATTCTAAATTTGAACCTCAATTCTTAGTCATTCTCAGTTTATCATATAGACATCTTGAAAGGGACCTCAATTTATCTATAAGTGTATGTAATTTTATAAACATGAATAATATCTAATGCTTAACAATTTCTAAAATAAGATATTTTTCTATGGCTAAATATGAAGTTTTTTAGATTTATTGAAGGTTATAAATTTAAAAATTGAGCTATGTTAATAATATTTTAATTAATATTTTGAAAATATATTTTTCTACGAAAATATTAACGAAGCTATATTTTTATCAACAAACTGTCAAATTATTTGAATTATTCTATCAGAAAATACACTTCCAAATTAAATTGCCTCCACATCTTTTTATTAAGAAAGTATTATTTAGATTTTTTTTAAATATACATTTTGGAAAAGCTTTTTCATCCACGTTAATCTGGAAATTTTTTTGAATCACACAATAATTCAACTCGTACCTTTTATTTTTATGGTTTACGAAACAAAATATATTAATTTGGGCATTCAGCTAATTAATTATCTCAATGGGTTAAAATGTTTTGTTAATAGTTAGAGTTAAATGGTACATTAACCTTTTTTGTGCATAATTCTGTTTCTTGATTGTGAATTATGAATGATAAATAATAAAATTAATAGAAATAATAAAAAAGGAAAAATATTTAAAAGGCTTTGTTAATTTTAGGTGTTCTTCAACTAATATGTAAAGAACGATAACTGTGGAAAATACATGAAAGCAATTAATATTACTGACCACAGACTTCGTATATAGGTAAAGGTTGTTGTAAGAATATTTCACATGAATTAGAACTACAATAAAATATTATATTTTGCACATACATTTAATACAAACAGTTTTAGTCGTTATAATCAGAAAAATGAAATTATAGTATTTTTATAAAGTCATTATCTTTGTTTTTAAGGCGATTATTTTGATTGATTTATTTTAAATTGTATGTTGCTCAGTTTTATCTTATACATGTATTATACTACTGATAATAGCACAACAGTAGTATATTATTTTTTAATGAAAGGTATTAATTTATTTTCAAGTATATTTCAATTATTGTGTTATAATATTATTACTTTCGTTTTTGTAGGGTGTTACGATGTCGTTTTTTTACAAAAGTTTAAAATGTTGTGAAAACTTTAATATAATTTGAAAATGATTTCTCTTTTTTTCTCTTTTAATATTTTATATACATAATTGTTATTTTTTACTTGTTTTGATATATATGAAAATTGCAATTTTATATATGTATCTTTATAACAATGACAGGTAACAACGTTGCGAAAAGGATAATAAATTTCATTGTAAAATATTTGCAACTTATTTAATTTTAATGAAACAAGCAACACACCACAGAAGAACGCAAAACATAAACAATACAATGTCACTTAATTTTTTTATATTTGAATAGGCTGTTTTAGTAAGTTGTATTTGTATTAATATATATATTATTAACAATACAATTTTGGGGAATATATTTCCCTGATTTTAGAGATAATTATATTTATCAGAACCGTATAGCAGCCTGTGTTTTGCATTCAAAAAATAAAAATCAATTAGTTATGTAAATTAATAAATTAATGCTTATATCATAGCGACAGTTCCCTTTGAAGTGTGTTAGAAGTATTAGATTGTATTAGTAGTAACTGTATTTAACTATAAATATGCTATCTGTGTTGTTTTCATTAAACAGTGAGCTTTAGTGAATATAGAAATAGGTTATTTCCCTTTTATGGAAGTAATAATTAGTACATATAACATCATTTAACATAATAATATTGCTATCCGGGATATATAGATATACATATATGTCGAAAATTGAAACATATCCAACTGACAGCCTAAGTCGTCTGTTGTAAACCAATTATGTTTGTCTAAGTGCTTTATTTCTTTAAAACATATTTCAATAAATAACTTGAATATAAATAATTATAAATATTTACATTTTGTTCTACAATTCCTGTGCTGCTATATAGCACACCAAAATATATATTTATTGTAATGTACCTACAGCTATGTATGTATATGTCAAATCTTAAAGAAAATATATTTTGTTTGTCTACAAATTGTATTCTTAGAAATGTTTTCTATATTATTAAGGTATACTTTACTAATAGCGTTAGATATTGTGGCAGAAATGGAAATACTCTTATAATATACATATTATACATACACATACCTATTATAATGTATATATAATGTCTATATAGTGTACGATAATCTAACCACAATAAAATACCACCGATATATAGCTGAATGATGTAAAATATATAGCAGTAAAAATATGCATATATACATTTAGAAATTCTGTTTACAAAACATTTTAATTATGTATAACTGGGCAGTGGATTTGATATCTTTATAATATTGATTTGCAAAATCAAACTATAGTCTAGCAACATGTTTCACTAACAACAAACAGCATCCTCTGACAAACTTGTTAATTTAGTATACTTGGGAGATTGTTTCTGTAGCTCTTAGCTCTCTTCTAATGTGATTTACAAATTTTATTGTTCTGAAAACAAAGGGTGATATATAGGTAAAACGGCTACATATCATTTCCTATTCTCATTTAGCCTAATCCGTAATTTGCAAAGAAAAGATGTAATGAATTACATAACCGATTTTCGTATCGATTCACCTAATGACTGCGTATTGTTTTACCTATCTCGACGGCAATAATTAGAGCTCACTATATAATAAGAATAAAATAAGTTATTCGTACAAAGTCTGTTAGTTATGGAGAGAACAATATTTGTAGCCAATAAGTGAGGGGTGTAATTGTTAAGAGTGGAAGTATAGAGTATTAGTCCACAGAGTTTCCCTCCAAACTATTCAATGTATGCAGTTTAGGTTTATGATGAATTACAGTTAATTTTTATTCGCTTACTTCGAAAATGCTTAATTTCGACTAAAAAGTAGATAATAGAAATTTTGGGATATCTACTACTAACTCCTTATGCAATTACTATAAATAGTATGTTATTTGAGAATCAGATAACTATAATAAATTATTAAATTAAAATAATAAAAGTGATTAAAAATAATCTATTTCTCAAAAGATATATTTTGTTGCAGCATAGAAAATATTAATTAGTATAATTTATGTTGCAATTCGAAACGAATTCAAAAAGAATATGACATATGTACAAAATCAATAATTGACAAAAATTATAATATATATTATACACATATCTACCCGAAAGCATGTCCAAAGCATATTATAAAATGCTTATAAAATGATTTTATGGCCTAAAAGAGGTTAGTTATGGGATAGATGGTAATTAACATACATGATTGTTAATTTATAAGTACAAGACATAATATGTATATTATGTCTTGTACACGAAAAGTCAGAACAATAATTGTAAAAATAAAAATTATCAAGAAAAATTATTTCACCAACTTTTTCAGTTTTATTATTATTATTACTCTATTATAAGTGGAAGGTTATCTATTGTATATAGAAAGCAAGACAAACGTTAATGGAAGTATACAGTAAAATATGCAGAGTGACCCCTGTTATGCACATTGAAACCCTTAGTAATATAATGAGGTGGTATTATCTCAATTAAGCAGAAGATTGCGGTAAATGTAGCTATTATGTTACATACATGTGTGTGTGTGTACACATACATCCTACATATGCATATAACAGGCAGCTGTTATACTATAATACATCCTTTTAAATCAATAAAAAGAGTTTTTGCGGCAGCTTCAAAATGCACAATTAAAGTCTGTATCGAGCAAGATAATCTAGACTAGCTACCATTCTACACTTCGGAGCATCAGTTGTCCTAAAAGGTCACTGGACAAAGACGAAGGACCGACGGAATTCTATTTTAGCAAATGATGGAATTGATGACCGGATTATAATATTTGGTACTATACCCAGAACCTCTGTTATTTGTATGAGGCAGACGTAATCTGGATGGATGGCACTTTCAAGTTACTTAAAAATATTTTCAGTCGATGTTAACATAATGGGGGCAATGACTCCTGTATATGTTTCTGTATTACTCCCTATAAATGAACAAACATATACTCGCTTTATGACCTTTCTCTAAGCTGCGTCTTAACGGCATAGATATTAATTTCATCCAAAATCTGTATGTATAGACTTCGAAACCGCTATTATTAATTCCATTGAACAGACATTTCTAAATGCTTTTTCATTTTTCTCAGGCTATTTGGCAAAACGTCCAGGATCTTTTTATCAGTAGTACATACACATAGATGATGCTGCATTCAATCGCGGTTTGGTGAAACGAGCATCAGAGTTTTCTCTAGTACCATGAACTCAAGTCGATGGAGTTTGGTTACAAGCTGTATCGAACACCTGGATCGATACCAGGTCGAAATCTGAACGCAATATGATAATATAAAGATAACAAGGACGAATAAACTCGTAGAAGCCTGGCATTTGACTATGAGCCGCCAAATGAGTCTTCCACATTCAAATATCTTTGCTCTGATCGAACTTCTTCTTCAAACTGAACGTCAAGAGCGTGTGGAGCACCAACTGAGATTGCTACATGCTGGTGATGAAACTCAAAGACAACGACTGACGTACAAAAAACCACTGAGCGATTGTTCATATTGAGACGGCGACTCGTCAACAACGAGATTTATGTGTATCACTGCGCGAGGGCCGTTGCAGGAACCGTGAAATACTGTGTTGTCCGCCGTTAAATTGATGTTTAAATATTTTAAACGTTTTATAACAATTATATGCTTTTAAAATATAGTTTTAAATTTTTTAATAAAAATAAGTTATTCTATTGTTGTTGTTTATAAAATTAAAACGAGACATTCAATAAAGTAATATAACAAACGGAATATATGCGAAATGATTTATGCTTTTAATAAATACAAACATTTTATTTGAAACGAAATTTAGCCTTTTTTGTGAATAGCATTGGTTGAAACGAAAAGTCACCAGTAAAATTAAACGGCACTTATATAATCGCATTAAAGAACACATATCTCTTAATCAATTTTTTTAATGATAGATGGTTATGTATTTGTAATTGTACACTTAATGATTTTTCTAGTTTGATTACTGCTAAGTTCAGGAATTAAGTTATTGAACCCTTTTGTTGAGGAATTTCTGCACGTTAACATTTTCTAAACCTAGTCTCAATGGTAATTTATTTAATTCTAGCTTATCTTACGCTTTAAACTGTATAATTAATTTATTATCTTTATTCACTAGTTTACGTTCAGTTATGTTTTGTATAAATGCACTACTATATGATGTCACAAATTCTATTTGCCTGAGGATACTATTTGTGCAGCGAAACATGTTACTATCAATAAATGTTGTTTTTACTGTATTGTATAAAAATCTATCTATAAATGTATCTATAAATCCGACATTTAAATTCGCAAATTCTGCAATTTATACGAATTTTATATAACTATTTATACAAAAACTAACAGATTAAATAATTTAAAATCTTATCATGTGTATTCTTTAAAAAACCATATTAAAAATGTTATAAACCTTAACAAAAATAATAAAAAATGTTTTTTAATATAATCACACACATAATATGTATAACATACATGTATATGCTATTAAAATGACGAACTTACGTCGTTACTTGTCCAGTATATAATTAGAAAACAAAGCTGTTAGTCCTAAGGTGTTTGCGAATTCGCTATTCGGACTATTCGTCAAACATGAATTTAAAATCTGTCAAATATGAATTTTAATTAACACCGGGATGGTGTAATCGAAAATAAAAAATGACGTATTTTTACGAAATCTCCTGCTCCAGCGCAATTTTAATTTACAAACTAGTAGAACCTCAATATTCATCCTTAGGACATAAGGTGCTATATTGAGCGTTTTCCAAAAATGGAATCATTAGGAACGCTCTTTTTGTCAGAAATCATTAAACTTTTGAAATGGAACGATTTGTTGCTCTTTAATTGAAAATGGAGCATCAGAACGTAAGATATATTTTAAAGCAAATCAATGTAGACTAAACATAGTAAATTAATCATAAACGAAGAAAGTAAATATTATTCATGCAAATAACTTTCTTTAATACTCAAACTACCTTTTTGTTATTAACTCTTAATATCATATTTTATTTTATTGGTCAATGACAGCCATATATGTAAACAAGTTCTTATATTATATGGAGTGCCCAAAACGTAATTTTATTCAAAATTATAATATAAACTAATTATTTGATGTGGCGAGATATCTTATATTTTACCGAGTTAGAAGCGGTTTCAAAATTATCACTTATTTTTATGGGAACTTATCTACTCAGAATTGTTTAGTGCAGCCAGTGATGTTAAATGTAGTTGGACATTACATTTGGCGTATAATTATAACATGTACATCGAATACAAATATTTATTATATTTCTGACCTAATTTGGCTCACTCTTTGAATAGTGGATTAAAAAAAGTTTTTACTTATTAATGCTTATATTACCTATGTGAAAGAGTGTAATTAACAAAATAGCAGATTAGACAATTATTTCATAAATTTAATATGAACATTTTCTGGATTATATAAAATAGGTGTTTTCACTTTAGGTGCTTGCTCTATATTCTTTGCTTTAAATACTTCTTAAGGAAAAAAGTGTCGTCGTCAATATGTATGCAGAACAAAAATTTGTCATATAAATTATTTAAGACTTAATAGAAATGAAACATTATTAATAAAAATAGATTAAATACATTTTTTTAAATAGATGAAAGAAATCACGAAGATTAAAAATCCTGTTTCTTGCTAACAACAACACTTGTAAAAGTTATTTCATTTTCAAGTTTAAGTTTAAAAGTTTTTTTCGATCACATGAAATCATTTGGTATAATATAAACTTGACTATTGGATCATACCAGTCTGGAAGAAAATTTGTATTATTACTTAATAATAACTCTCGATAAAAGGCTCTTACAACTAGTCACTTAATTTATTCTAAATATATTTTTATTGAATAATAAAAAAATATATATATTTATTTCACATTTATCAGTTACAGCGCTCCTCACACAAGTACATTTATATTATTTTTCAAAATCAATCTCCGTTTTCTCGGTGTTGACCGAATAAATACAAAGGAACAATTGATTTCATTTGGTTCTAGGTTTATAATCTATGCTTATATAACGGCACCTATAATCCCAGGCATATTTTTCTAATATTGACAAAATAATAACATATTTGAAAAATTTAACGGAACATTTTGAACTACATATACAATAATTTGATTATGATTGAAATGACCTCACATGACAATAGTGAGACATGACAACTTTATTAATTACTTCGATGAATATTTTTGAAGATAATGAATTACTATGAATAACATATAAACACTCAACGAGTATAACATATTATGTTATACTCGTTGAATGTTTATATGTTATTCATAGTAACATATTTATTAATTACTATGAATTTAGAATGATTGTTTATATTAATATTAAATGTTTTTGAAAGGTTTGCTATTTTGCTTAAACAAATATATTACATATATTTATATATTCAAAGACGCAAATTAAAAATATTAACGATATACAGTCATGGCCGAAATAAAGTACCCGTTATCAAAAGTAAATCACTGTCGTTTTTAGACATAAATTTAATTAAAAATTAACAATAGAATTTATAGAATATATTTACAATTTACATTAACTTTACAATAATTATGTTATGTACAGAGAGTCAATTAATACTTAGTAAAACCTCCATCAGCATGATGGAGTAATTGTATACGTCGAACCATGGAATTTACAAGAGTTCCTCTATAAGTATTGTCCATTAAATCGTGCCAAA
>JAYRBW010107224.1:0-18697 GCA_036023295.1 Invenusta paracnida
ACGAGCAGTAGTACAAAAATGATTTTTTTAGTTTTCGTTGAAATTACAAATAAATATAAGAAATGAAATCTACAATTTATTTGATGAATCTTAATATATATATTTAAAATGTATACATTCAAAACACATGAGTCGTTTCTCTATGTGTACTCTATGCCTGTTAGTATATAAATAGTCTATGAATACCTGACTCTGTTGTTTAAATAGTCTATGCATATCGATCTCTATGTTTAAATCTATTTATTTGAATTTTAAATCTATGATTTATGCATGATTTAACAACCTACATATGAATCAAAATATTTTGTCATTTGTACAATATGGCTCTATAGATTGTCAGTGTATATAGATTGGCTCTACAGTGTGTCGTCAATATGGGAACACTGTGCGGTGGCACACAGTGCATGATATTATAGCCAGGTTTGAAGAAACAGGATCAGTTGCTGAAAAGAAACGACCTGGTCGTCCGTTTTCTGTCAACACTGAAAACAATCGCATGGTAGTTGCAGAATATCTAATGAAAGAACCAAAGAACTCTGCTCGACGATTATCACAAGAACTCAAAATATATACCAAGGACCACTGTTCGTCGTATTATTAACAAACTTGGTTTGAAACCATGGTTCCCCAGATTAGTCTATCAATTAAATGAAGACGATTTCGACCGACGAGTGCAATTTAGCGAGAATTTTCAAATGAACTTTGGTGATGCTTCCAACATTATTTTTTCTGATGAAGCCATATTCAAACTTAATGGTCAAGTGAATCGCCATAATAGCGTTTATTACTCTGATACCAATCCACATGAGGTGTTTAAAAAGTCAGTGAACAGCCCCAGTGTTATGGTCTGGGCAGCCATTTGCTCCACTCAAATCATTGGTCCCTACTTTTTCACCACCACTGTGACTGGAGAAAGTTATCTGGAAATGCTAGACACGTTTGCCTTACCAGGTATCCAACCGCTACTTCGCAATAAACACTACTGGTTTCAGCAGGATGGGGCACCGCCTCACTATTCAATTGCAGTGCGAAACAGATTGGACACTGAATTCCCAAATGCGTGGATCGGTAGGAGGGGGACTGTTGAATGGCCACCACGAAGTCCAGATCTGTCGCCACTGGATTACGCTGTCTGGGGAATTATCAAAGATCTAGTTTACAAAACGAAAGCCGAAAACATTGAACAATTGAAAGCAAAAATAACAAATGCATTCGAAACATTTGGTGATAACCTCTGTCGTGATATCATCGGCTCCCTTCAAGATCGTATGACAGCCTGTCTCAAGGAGGGGGGTAAACACTTCGAAAATAAAGGACAATAAATACACTCGTGAACTACTCTTATAACTACATACTTACACATCCTATTATGTCACATTATGTAAAATTACATTTGTTTTGTTTAATGAAGTACACATGATATTAAATATTGATATTTTCATTTTCGACGGGGAATTATGGCCCCGCCTGTAGAATGAGCTAATTTTACAACTTGGCATTCATCAGAGGAATTAATGGTTGATTTTTGCCATAATTATCGTAATTTTGATACACTAGAAAGTCAAATGCAGTCTATAAAGAAGGAGTGAAATTTTGCCATTTTTGATTGAACGCCAAATAGACTTTCTTTCATTTTTGTTTAGTGCAATTCACCAAAGATCCAATCCCAATATTCTGACAAAGCTTCACAATTTAGACAAATACTACAATCACAGAGCTTTAACAGAGGGTATTATTATCTTCATAATTTACTCTAACACGTAGATATAAAAAAAACACATTCTATTTAACTAATGCATTTATTATCTAGGTATATATTTCATTTATACATACAATGCATCAAAATAAACTTCATATTCAATAGTTTTTTAAATGGAAAATGTTGTGTCTCACAAATAATTGAAGCAAACAAGCTAAAGGATAAAAGGATACTGATAAGCAAAAACTATTAGTATCAATTTTCGAAGCAAATGCTTTTTACTACATATATTCATATCTTTTTATAAATTTCAACTGAAGCAATTTCTTCAAAAATCGATATTAAATACATTCTTTTTTTGTTATTATAAGGTCGCTAATTTATACGGCTCATAAAGTGCTATCATTTTACAATATACTGCGTAAAAAAATTGAATTACACAGTAACCTGACATAATGTAAAATATAAAAAACACCACATTATATAATTACGATCATATTATAATGTGAAGTCTCTCTGGGGTCGACATGTTTTGACTACAAATAATAAGTGAGGTAACTAATAAAACGAAACATCCTAAACTAAACAGACAGGCTTGTTATAATTACACTAGCTGTATTAAGGTACTGATATTGATAATTTTATTTACTTCGAACAATCTAATAAAAGTTTATGCTTTTCATTATGATGACACAACTTCAATATTAATTACACATTAAATGTGACCAATGTCACCAATATTTAAATCGATAACGTTAAAAAATGTAATTACAATATCATGTGACCATATTTTTCTATTGAATTAAGGTTAATATTATACCAAGGTCGTACCATAAAACGTCACATCTTGTTTCTTTGCACAGATTTATCTCAGTACTGCACTTAATGTAGGATGTAGATGTTGCCTGTGTGCAATCTATAGTTTATTTGCATAAGAAACGTAAGCACCCAATACTGTTAATTTTATGATGTAGGTAGAGGACCCATAATAATATATAAACCCAAAGCGAATTTAAGCACTAGTCTTACAGCTATAGTCTATTTATATATACGTTAAATGATCCAACTTAAATTGTACGGAGTTATTTATATGACAATTTTATGGGGTAAATGAATGACATTTGAATAATATTATATTATTATTAAAACACAAGAAATACTCCATGGTCTTTTGTTAACTATATTTCCTACAAGTTTAAACTTCCTTTTTGAAACCACTTTATTATTTTTTATTACGGTAATTAAATATAAATAGGACTGTGGACCTACGGAGTTTCTTATGTATTTACGCAAAAGCATTTACATGAAAATTTACCCAATAATGCCAAATTATGACTAATTATATTTCCCCTGACATGTGAATTTATCACCTTCATTATAATAAAGTACAAATTGTTATTAACTACTATATATATAGAGCAAAACCCCTCAAAGCAGATTATTGGCATGAATATTTATCCAATTTTGATGTAGTATAAATATTTGCATATTTCATTTAAATTTTGCATAACATTTCCTATCTAAATGATAGCAAAATAACATTAACCCCCTGAATAGTGGGGAGGTGGTTTCCTGGCCCGAATTTTGTTATGGTTTTTAAATGAACAATTAGAGAAATGTAAGTTTCAGGAACTTTCCGCAGAAAAAAGTTTTACAACAAGAACCGCAGTATTCAACTCTGATTCAGGTATTGATTAATTTCATGTAATAATTCCCGAAGTACAATAAAAAATTAATTAAAATTTTTCTTAAAATTACTTTTTTTTGTGATAAAAATGCATACTTCACATATTGTTTGTTAAAAAATAAGCTCACCCCCTAGTTGCCCTTCCGGGATACGGATTCGCAAAAAGCTAGGTATGGACAGGGTTAAAAATGTCATGATTAAACTAAATAAAAAAATATATAGCAACAATGTTATTTTCAAAATAGTCTGGAATGTCCTTTAATTATATAATATGATATATTTTAGATTATAATTATTGATTTATGTATAAAATATCGCAAACGTATGTCATAAAATATTACGACAATATAATTTAGACAACTATAATTTTTGCTCAATAACTAATAACAGTTGTTTGGAAACGATAATACATTTGATTGAATACAATTAAATTGATACGAATTTAAAGTACACCTGTTTTATTTCTTAAGAGTACCTATTACATAATTTATAAACTGATATTTTGACAAAAATTAATTGTAAAACACTTAAACATGTAAATTGTTAAACTAAAACATTAAACAACAAAAGGCTCACGTTGTTTTTAGTAAAATATTGATTGTTGGAAAAATGTTTGAAAAAACAAATCTAAAAGCAACGATAAATATGATTGGCTATTGATATTCGGAGAACCAATATAATTATTTAACAAAAAATGAGTGTGTTAATCTCTTTGAATCAAATTTCTGAGAGGATTTTAACATAATTAATGATAATAAACCCGCAATAAGTATAATATGTCAACCTAGAAAGTGTTTATATAATTTGTGCGTGCTGTGTATAATTCCAAAATACTAATATTCTGTACTTAGCTTGTGTATTAGGAGTATTATCTTCATTATTTCAAAATATAATGAAATATTAAAAATTTATGAATTGTTTAAAATTAGCACAGCATTATTGCTATATCTAATTAAATGGTATTGCTTATTTTATATATATATATAATTCTACAAGCTTGTTACATATTATCAAATATATGAATATCTATTTAATTTATGAGGAAGTAAGATTGACATTTTAATATTATAATACATTTATATATCAGTATAGTTGTATCGCTTTTAAAGTTGCATTTACATACTTCTAAAATAATTGCAAAAGCAAGATAACTTACAGACCTAGTCGACAATAAATACAACTGTATGTTTTCAAATAATAGATCTGAAAATCAATAAAAACTGATCCGAAATAAAGAACCAATTTCTAAAGCAAGATTTATGTATCTGGGTTATCTCCTATATTCACAGGGTAATAAAATTTGTTCTAAAGAATATCAAAGAATACGCCAAGATAAATGTGTAATAAATTTTTATCAATTACCTTTAAGGTTACATATACGTACGATCCGGATCACGTTAGATCAATTAAACTTCTAAACTGCGCGGCTGAAATGTAAGCCACCAAGATCCTTATTTCAGAATTGTTTTAAACATTGCTCTCTCTTATTGAATGCAGTTGTGAATATTTAAGTAAGGAAAGATTTGTATAGTTACTGTCATTTTTTATTACTCGTAAAAAACTTGGAATATAGTCATTGTCAATTAAGGATTAATTTGCATCGAATTTGAAGCTCACCATAGGGACATGATGAGCATGAGTCGTTGATTGCCCTCTTGAGGGTTGGACCAAGTTTGTATAGTTCCCTAAGAAACAGCGGTAATATTTACTGGTTTGAACTATGTAGACGGATTCTACTGTTTGCATTGCTAGACAGACTTATGTCGTGGATAAATTTAGATTACCAAGTCGAGAATATTGAAAATTATTCGATTATTAAAAAGTTAGCAATAATGTCTCTATTGATCAAGAGATTATTTGGAATAATAAGAACTAATTACTGATATCAATTAAGTTTTGTAACAGTACGACAAGAATTCATCTCAACTCATAAATGCATACGAATTTAGCATTGATTAATATAATAGTAATTCACCTAGAAATGTTTTAATACATATATTACAAAAAATTAATAAGTTTATTTAATTTCATTAATTAAAGTAAATTTAAAGATAAACGAAAAATAGAACAAGGAGAAAAAATGGAAAGAAGAAAAGCAAATACTTTCCGTTTGATGCATTTTAGTTATAGAGATGTTTACATGACATATTTTGAGTATAAGGGAAATTTAGTGCCTTAGCATCGTTCAATTTGCTGTAGGTTGTGTATTTTATAACTTTCGTTTTATGGTACATAAGAATAAAAATGAAAAGCATTTTAATATAATATATATTCAATATATTCAAAATATTATCATGTATATATTATTTCATAACTAATTTTAATGTTAGCTAATTTTTGGTTAATAAGGGTGAAATAGGTAAAATTGTAAATATTATATTTAAAGTGTATGTGTAGTTGTTTACTAACATTAACATTTTCTATTATTTATAAATATTTATCATCATCTTTTAATTGTAATTATTGGAGTATAATTACACATGTATAAGCTATTTAAAGATTTTGTTATTTTAAAAGGTAATCCTTCATCATAGGTACAAAATAATAATATAACATAGGAGGAGACAATCTGGAATAAATATGTAAATTAGCATATAATGCAATTAATATAATAATCTGGAATAAATAGATCTAATGCCCTACAAATATACCAATCTTATTTCATTACTGGTTTTGAGCAGTATAGTCGTCATTATAGGGGATGAGTCAACTGAATTTCGCGTAATATTCATCCTATTATATTAATAATCATCAGAAAGTAGGGCATTTCGGTTAACATTAATTTTTTATAATCTGATAACATTTATGAGAATTTCATAAGGAATATTTAATTAGAAGGCTTTTTCAAAGGGAATTAATAGTCACACAATATATAGAATGCCCGATATAGTTATTAACAATTGTTTTTTAACAAAATAGTAGAATTTTATTTGCAAAACATAAGCTAAAATTTCATAACAAAGAGAAAATATGATCAAATTGTAATCCATTATAATGCATATTGTATATATGAATAAAAAAAATATATAATCAAACAATTAATTGACATCGAAATAAAGCTATTTAAATAAATGTCATGATAGTCTTTAATAAGGAACATATTTTTTATAGAGATGTATCTATAAATAAATAAACTTTGAATATAACGAAATGAAATATAATATCAATTAACTTTATATATTCATATAATACTCTAATCTAATCTAAGATATAGCGAGATCTCATGCATTTAGAATGTTTCATGGTAATAAATATAAATTACTTATTAACCTGAATAAAATGCTTTAAATACAATTGTCTCATAATGAATTCATAACTATATACAAATTATACATACACATATTAGTGTTGTGATTAGAATGCAACATAGTGACTACCAATGTATACAAAAATATATGAATATATCGCCTTTTTTTGTTAAAATTTGTGCTGAATTTCAGGAATACAAATCCTTTTAAAACTGCAGATTATAATTTATATTACTTCCTTTGAAATTCTGACATATTAAATTAAGTAAAAAATGCACAGTGATTGATATAAATTGAGACAAACAAATTTTCAATTATATTTTTGATAATAACAATCTCCTGATTTGTATCTTTCATTTCCTCTGGTGAAATATATATTACAAATTTGATTCTTTATGGCATTATCCCAAAATAAAATAATGTTATTTTCAATTTATTTCCCTGCATAAGCTCAATATTCATTTTTTGATATCTTGAATATTGCAATTTATTGTCAATTACCCGGATAATAGAGAAAAAATTTCCGTTTTCTCGATAATACAGAAAGGATTCTAACTTGTTTGAATGAAGAAACTGTTATCTATCCGATTTTTAATAATATTCCATATTATACGATTAATATTCAATTGACCAAATACACAGTTTCACTTATCATTTAAGTAAAATGGCATCAATTGTTATAAGCTTTTTTCCCTGAAATATAAAGAAAAATAATAATTTTTCAAATTCATTGAACAATATAATCACATAATTTTTGGAAAGTGTTTCTTAGATGATTATAAGAATTCAAAAATATTCATTTTAATTAAGTCAGAAATATTTACGTATAATGAATGGTATCTTAAGTTTTAAAACATCCATTGCAAATTAACTACTGGAATTAGACAAATTTAATATTGCTCTTTGATTTTCATGTAATAATGATGGATTCATAAATTTATAAAGAGAGAAATATGACTCGGTTACAAATTGGATCGAATTTTAATATTAACAAATATATGTTCTTAACGAATAATAATGTTAGCAATAAAATATGCATCTTCAGAAAATATTCAATAGTTTATAAATTATCTTTAACTTATTTTTAAGATTTTGATATTTTTGTCGATTAGATTTTAATATTCTACGTAAATCTACAAATTATTTATAAACAAAGAGATTTAAAGAAAATATATAACATATAACTGTAAATCATTAACATTGAAATAGAAAATTTAGATAATTTTTATATTCTAAGCTATCCAATATTGAGAATAAATTCTTAAACGTGAATGAAAATATGTAAACATGTTTTTTTTCAATATTATAAGTGATATAAAAGTAGTGTAAGTAATTGTGCTGGATATCAAAATGCTGCTTTAATGAAAAATCGCGCTATTTCGCAATTATTTGTTCGTTGGGAGTTTTTAGCGTTAAAGTTTAATTTATTCCTGGATTGCATAAACTGAAATAATTATATGAGTATCACTAATGTTTCCTTGTATTTCTAAATTGATCCGAGGACTTCACAAATATTCCCCTTATATATAAAAAAAATTTTCGCGAAGTCTTCGAACTGGTCTTATTAAAGTTCATAATATGCAAGCTACTTTAAGCAGACTACATTCTTTTAAGGGGTATTAATTAGGGAGAATGCAATTTATATTGTGCACGTCGGTATATTTGCGCTTATATATTGATTTTTATGTTCTAAATAAGTTGGAGAGTTAGGGGATGTGTTCTACTTCAACTGGATAAAATATGCCTGTGTTAGGTTATAACAATATTCTTTATACGACTCTTTACAAGAGTACAAAACTGAAAATGAAATATAATTACAATATAAAGATGAAGAAAAACATTATATTAATTTCCTTCTCAATGAGTTATATGTACCTTCCTTAACGGAGTGTTCTGGTAGGCAGCAATTACAATTAATAAGGCACTATTTTTTATTACCTTTTAATCACATTCTTATCTTTAAATAAAGTTTAAAAGCTCTACGGATACAACACATGGATAAAATAACTTTAACCGTCGTCAGAATACTTCAGACTTCAGGTATACCAAGCTACTTATGTTTACTACTAACACATTTTATATAGCTCCAGTATTCGTAGAGTTCATAAACTTTATTTAATTTTATCGGATACCCTTCCCTCTCATAGATAAATTAATTAACTTATTGAGTAGTATATAATCTTAGTTATATTCTTATCTTTATACAGCAATTGGTTTAGTCATGTTTTGTGTATACTACTAACGTTCATAAAGATTTCCCAAGTAGAGAATATTGGTATTGAATTGTTATTTTAACGAGGTATTTCAAAATATAGGTAATGTATATATATATATATTAAAAGTATAAGATAAATATATTGCACAATTTTTTCGCTTACAAAAAACACATAGATACATTTACTAATCATTGAATATACTCATCGTATGCTTTATTTATGAAATATTAAAGGCACTAGTATACTACACCAATCAAAATATTGGTGCTCAGTTTAAATTACAAACATTTTTAAACTAAAAAAATACAACATATTCCATATTTAAACATTTTCAAATATATCTACAACTTCTTAAATAATTTATGTATTTAGATGAATTTATTGAAACAAATATTTTTGTTCAATTTTGAGAAATAGTCGACACTATAGAATAATCAAAATCATAAATAATCGTAATATTCCTTCTTTTAGTGGGATGTATTTTTTAAGATTTTTTATAAAAGATAGCATAAATGATTCCGTTCCGCACCAACAGGAACTTTAGGCTTCTTTCTGTGCGTACTGCGAGTAACCAGTTTGAGATACTTTCATGATTTTATTAGACTTAAATATACACTAATGAAATTTCCGCTGTTGTCACATTCAATTTACCATATATATATTATAAGAAAGTAAACAAGATGTCTGTAGAAATTTTAGAAAATAACTTTTTTGTTTTGCAAAAATTTTATTTTTAGAACAAAAAAAAGCGAACATGTATTATTTTGGCAAATTAAAAAATTATTATTCTGTTTTGATATTTATATATCTGTTTAGTAAATTAGTAATAAAAAGTAACGGTAATGGGTATAGTTACACATTTAATGAAATGGAACTTGAATTATTTAATTATGAACAGCGAGATATTAACTAAGCAATAAATCATGGAGATAAAAATGTTCTTTCTCAATGCCCTACTTACCGATGTAACAAGCAGAATTTGGAATTTTCTGTCCTCATTATTAAATATAGTATTCAAATATTCATCAGACAGAGGAAATGAACGATAAATAACAGAAAAAGCTGCATTCCAATATTCCATTATACTTTCTTTTGGATTTTCATGTATCTTTTATAATATTAGTGAAATTGTGTAACTGATTATTATTGATCCGATCCTCTGATCTACAGAGATAAGTAATAGACAATATTGAACAGACGCTATGCTGACATTGTTTCATTAACGAGAAATCTTGAAACCGCAAGGGAAAATTAAGTTCGTTAATATTAGCTAACATTTGAGAATTTCAAAATACTTTTCAAGTTTTTAGTTTTGTTTGTAGAGGAAATTAGTATATGCCTCATAAGTATGAAGACAGCAAAGAAAATTCAGAATTTATTCTCTGTAAAGAATCCTTCCCAAATCTGTCTGTAAGTAAGTGTGCATAATATTAATGATGGATTGTTTAAGGATTCAATTGCTTTTTATTTCTAATTAACCGTTTAGATGAGAAATTATAACTCCCAAATTTATATAATTTGTAGCGTGTAATAATGCAGCATAGAATAATTGGATATGCAGAAATAAGAAAAGCGAATTTTTTTGTTGTGGACAATGGAACACCCATTGTTTTCAAAGAATGGACATAACCTTTCTGGTAACGGTTGAAACGGTTGTTGAAAAAGTACTAAAATTGCAAATCTAGCCGTTTCCAATAAAGATTCCATAAAAGTAGTATTGCGGATTTCATTTCATTTTGTTTGTCAATAAATTTAATGATATCTATTATTAAATATACATCTAGTAGGTACTTAATACATACATATTTTGGAACACAACTGCATTATAACTTTTTAAATATATGTAAAGTGAAAAACAAAAATTGTTAAACTTTGAATATTATAACTGAGTAATAATCCTATCAACATATGAGTAGTGTGGTTTAAATATTTGAATACTTCAAGAAATAAATAACAGAACCCTCTATAAATGTATGCTTTGGGAAAAGGTATATTAAAATGTTTTTAATATCATCTTAAAAATTAAGTATATCTAGTATACAATAAACAAACTATGATTATTTACCTTTGTCGATCATATATGCTGTAAATTTGAAACGTTACACGAATTGAATAATTAAATTATTCATAACTTTAAAATTAATTACAATTAAAAGAAAATAAAGGACCGGGCTTTACTTATATTTATAAAATATTTGTAAAGTATTAAAAAATAGAAATTGTTTAAATGTCTTAGTCAGAAAAGTTATATGCAATGTATATGCAATTATTCGTATAAATATTCTAAACATATTGATAACATTTAATAGCCCATTTTTCAATTGGTCTCTATTTTTTATTGTGGTAGTATATTTTAATTCATTATAGTGGATATACTTTCAATTATTTATTAAAAGTTACTTCAGCTTCGTGTTAGAATTAATACTTTATTATTACTGAATAAATAAAAATACATTAATCAATATTTTGACTACTTTAATTTTTAAGCAGTATATTAAAAATATGATATCTTTTAAATAAAGACGATATATTATCAAATCTGCTTCTTTTTAATATATGTAATTATCGAATATTAATCTTTTTAAAATGAATAATCGAATAAATATATAACAATATAAATATGCAGTTGTTTTTGTTAAACACTTTAGAAAAGATTGAAAAGTAAATTTTGCTTAACATAAAAAAATAAAGTGATTTAATTGTTATAACGTGGTAAACGTAGAGCTCTAACTTCACACGTCGAGCTCTACATTTACATGTCTAGCTTAACCTTTCACTTACTTAACTCTTTCGGCAGCCATATATGTAAGTCCGCTGATTTAAAAGGTTTAAATGAAAACAGAAACATGATAATATTCAAAGTAATGAGAAATAAGAAACGCATTTTGCAGAATCCTTTCTGCCTACTCAGTTACCTAGTATAAATTACAATTAAGAGATTTAAAATATATATCTGTATAAATCAATGTTACATAGCAAGCAATAGTAACTAGAATAGTAATAGAACCACAATTAATACAATAAATTAAAAATAACTTAAATTGCTATAATAAAAAAATGATGCTTAACAGGACACAAAAACACAGAAACTACAAGCAAGGACATTCGAATAAATCCAAAATTATTGATCTGCCACTATACTGTAATTGAATGTTTAATTTAGGCCTAATGTTCTTAATGTGAATGTGGCATTTTCTAAACTTTTTTCGTAGTCATGACTTCCACAGAAAAGCCATCAATTAAAAAAAACGTTCTCGTTAAAAATAGTTATCCTGTATCGTTCTTTGTAACTGTATCTTATACTATTTTTAACAAGCAAATTTCGATCGATCTGGTTAATAAAGAATCGAAAAAAATACTCCACTCTCCATTTCGTTGTTCACTATTTAGGATACCATTATTTAAATGTCAAGAAAAAATACGTCTTTCCAGAACTTAATTGAACATATATACATATATCTCTGTCATTTTTAAAACGCTTAAAATAAAAAATACTTCTTAAAAAAATGAGTAACTCCGTGAATTTTCAGATTATGTCGTCAATCAATTAAAATGTTTGGTGGATCCAAATCTTACTTATCTAGGAAAAACCAAACGACACTTGGTCTCGAGATGCTCAGAACATAAAAAATGTTAAGAAAGTAAAAAAAGAGGATATATTTAGAAGAAAAATTGTAATTTCTTAATAGCGTTATATTTCCTAAACCTCTCATAATACAAAAATGTTGAATAAATTCCGCAATTAGTAACTACTCATTACAGTCCAACTAATGATGTATAATAACTTTTCTTCAGATTAATGTTAAATTCTTGACAAATCTAATTGTAATTTTGAAAACAAAAGATTTGAGAAGCACTTCTCATGGTGTACATTAAACCTAAATGCATAGCAGAAGCAGCAACTAATTGAATTTGGAGTTGTTCCAATGTCAATGCTCGTCGTTTCTGTATTTGTATCATAGAAATTTATGTTCTGCTTATTGTGTTTTAGTAATTGTGGTTTTATCTAGTGATTTCTATTTAATTATTCTTATAGATTAACAATGTTTTATATATATATATTGTCTGTATATATACATATTCACTGTATGTCTATAGTGTTCCCTCTTAATTGTAATTTATACTAACTGAGAAAGTATGAAAGGATTCTACGACACACGTCTTACTTCTCAATACAATGAACATTATTTTTCTATTTTTTAACTAGTAAATGTATTCATTTTAGGTAATTTTACAACGTATAAAACATGACAGAGATGAAGAAATTAATTAATTTAATTTAAATATAATTAATAAATTAATAATTATATAGATAGGAGAGTAATAATATATATCAAGAAACAGTATTGTATACAAATTATATTAACGGATATTCAAGATATCCTTTGCAGGAATATAAATCCCTATAAAAAATAGCTAGATTCTATAGATTAATAAATTAGTCATAAATAAAACTCGTTCAACATAAAAGGGGTAATTCATATCTCAAAATTGCACACTTTGATTCCTCTAAATAATAAACTATGTAAGAGTTATCGATATCAAAATTGTTGTTATACCAGGATGCGTGAATTCTTGTCAATCGATCAGAAATCATTTTGATGAAATGCATTTGTCGAAATTTGTAAAACTTAGGCAAAACTTTTGTTATGTTATAATCAGAAGCAACTAAAACACCGGAATCGATGTGTGTTTGACGACAGACTGGCCTTGTCGTCAATAAGTACACAAGTGTACCCCAGGAAATATACATTTGTAATAATTTAACATATCATTTTTTGTTCATGTACAATATTTCCGTTTATTTTTTATATCTTTTATTGGTATTCATCTTTTGTCGTCCGCCCCCCTCCCATTTTTTCTTTCAAAAACAAGGTAAAATGATATTTTATAATTTTCAAATGGAGTAATAAACATGTATGATATTTTCACGCAATAATGTGAAGCAAAAGTGCACGCTATATTTATTCCAAATCAAATAAACTAGATTTAAAATAATTTGATATTAGTTCGGATTCGTCGCTTACTTTTGTCACGTTTAATATACATATTTACAAATACGAAGATATAATTGATATTTTAAATCTCTGTCGTTTATTATTTGTTTGAGCCTTTAGTTGTAAATATATAAATTCCACTACATGTGAAAATGTTAAAATATCATTTTACACAAAAAAATGTGAGGCGGGAGGCGTAATAGAAAAGTACCCTTTTATTTCATTAAATACTATATGTATTTCCATTTATACTTTTAAAAATGCAAAAAATAGTGATCAAATTGTTTTCTCATTTGAAATACAAAATACATCATTAAACTGTATAAATTTCTCGCTAATGTAATATTATCTCAAATATTACATATAAAGATGTAACTTTATTTTTCACAAACTACGTTTTCTTTTCATTTATTCAACTGGGTGTCAAGGACTATTTATGGTAAAGGTATAATAATTTAAAATGGCATATTATGTAAGCTGTTTAGATAAATATATACATATATAAGATATTTATTATTAAAATAACTAATATTAACAAATATGCTTTACATAATTTGTTAATAGTTAATGAATTAAATGTCATCAAGTTTGAGAAATAATTAAAATACATTTTATATATAAATTTGAAAAAAATGGAACAATGCAGATTTTTTCACATATAATTAACACAAATTTTGGAAATTATGTTTATTCGTTAAAACAATTGTTGGCTACAATCGTAGCAATATTTTATCATATTCGGTTAGATAAGTATTATTAAAACTGAATAAAACAAACGGTCCAGTTGTCTCAAATGCATGAAATAAGAGTATCGCGTCTCAATATTTGAATTGTTCTTGGTTATGTTGAAATGTTTGTTATGATATATGTTTAAATGATGTTAAATGGTTCACTAGATTTATAAAAAATTTGAAAAAGTATATTATATATTTTAAAACAATACATAGAAATGTATTATTTGAAATACCAATTACCATCTATAGGTGATTAGTGGTTGTTATACATGTACATATATATGTTTATGTATTTCACAAAGACTCCAAAAATATTGTTTTATATGTAATAACACAGCAGAAATAATTTTAGGGATCTGTTTAATAACAAGCTATTTGCTATTTGAAGAGTATTGTTCTTCAATCAGATTTGTTTATTATATATTATTAAAACTTATTGGAGTAGCAAAATATATATATTCATTTGTAAAGTTAAAAATTGAAAAGTTTTGTCTATGAAATAACTTCTGCTTTATATATTATAGTAAGAAGACAAAATTTTGATTGAAGATATCTAACTATTGTGCATGCACCTATGTTTCATTTCACTTGATATTTTACTTTAATACTTACTGTTCACTTAGTGGTAGTCGGAACAAAACCTCCATTGTGTATTTATCTTATTTATTACAATAAACTGATTAATACCAGACAATAAAAACAATGTTTACATTTACACAGCTATACTGCAAACAAGCTGCTTCATTGTGCTAAACATGCCTGCCTGTACAATGATATTTGTTTTTATTTTTAAATTGGGAATGATTGAGTAAAATCTACAACGTAGGTAATCAATGATTTGAACACAATCAATAACGGTCTAATGAATTTCTCAGAAAACAATAGAGATTTTGCAACAAAACATAGATTGTTATACAAAGTACTAATGACTTATTTTGTGAATATGCGGAAAACATTAAGTTTTATTTTTTAGCTTCGACTAAATTGTGTTAATCTTTTTCTTCACTCCCACCTCCGCCTTGCGTTCTCAACTGCGTTCTTGAGTAGATCGCTGAATGGCTGCATACCTCTCTGGCCTGGCGTACGAATAATATAGAAGTGTAAATATATTGAAATTGCACATGGAGATAGCTACACAGAATTGGCTGCAACCAAGAATTCACCACAGCTGCCACCGTGGCTATGATTTCTAAGAACATTCTGTGAGGATCTTGTCGAGGATTTTTGCAGTATAACAACTGTTGCTTAGTAAATCGACACAAATTTATTTACTGTAGATATATATATCTTTGTTGCTTGTAGAAGACAAATTAGTGCTCCTTTTCAATCCTTTAATTGCGAATTAAGATTTTCCACGACCAATTGATCTCTAAAGACATGATCAGATAAAATTCGTTAATCAATGACATGTACTTCTTTGCAAGATACCACTGTGCACTGTGATTGATTAATTAGCGATTTATACAATAAAGAACTTTTCCATATAAAGAGAGCAAATCAAAACACTTTCATCAATTAATCGGATTATTATGGAGTTACATGCGACTACATTTAAGCCGAAGAATGGAACGATCATTGAGATTATGAAAAGTAGCGGTAAGTGAAATAGAAAATGTTATTTTTGAGTTGTTATACAATTAAAATTCCGCTGAAACAACTACTTGTAAAAATATTTTAACTATTTTATTGTCTAAATTATAATTGTATGATATTTTTAGTTGTTTAGATCTAGGAAATTAAATGTATTCTAAATGAAGCGTATTCAGATGTGTATAGGTGATAGATTTATAGATGATAGATGTATTCAGATTCGTATATTCAATGTGCGTATTAATATATAACGCATCTAATAATGTAAACTATGTAAAACATTTCTAGTTTGTATTAATTTTTAGAAATTATGCAAGCTTTATTGTTCTTGTAATATGTAGTTTTATGATTCATAAAATAAGTCTAGATAATATTTGTTAATTTGTTAATATAAAAAACATGTGAATATAATTATGCAAACTTTTTAATAGAATGAAATGCTTCTTATTAAAATTCTCAATATATTCATTCGTTAAAAGTAGATACGGTTTTGGAATATGAAAACATGTTTCATACTTACAATGTTTTGTATCAGCATTTGTCAACGGTACGTACAGTTGGTGAATTTAAAAGATTACAGTTTTCAATTGAAATACAATTAGAAATTGATTTGTTTAACTATTCTCCAACAGTATGTATGATTTTCGAATTAAATTGTTGACCATAGTAATCCACATTAATATATTCTATTCGTAAAAAAATACCTTTGACGAATTCACAATCTCATACCATTGGCGAAACCGTACGTTGGCGAACGGTATGCCACATACATAAGTATATATCATTATATGTATACGTATCATTAAATGTATCGATACAATATATTGCATACATTGTATATGCACTGTATTCATTCATTCTATTTATTATTTGCCTGTATAATTTAATATAAATTCACTATGTCTCCTGATAAGCATGTCGCTAGCATGTAATATTCAGATTTTTAAATAAATAAATTATATTTTATAATTTATAATAAGTACTCTTTCTTTTAAAGTACAATTTCAATATTAATCGGGTAACATTGACCTATTGACATCAATTTAAAATGTTTTTTTATAAATTTAATATCTTAAATATTCATTTTTATTTACACTACAAAATATATGACTTACTTTATTATTGGATTCAATTTCTCAACGGAATAATTGTAAAGCACGAATTATATCGAACATTAAATAAAATAATTAGTAATTAAATGAAATTAAATGTAATCAAGACGAAATAATTTCATTTTTTATTTCACATAACAGATTATTTAAATTAGAAGTGAATAAGTTTAAAATTACAAAAATAGTCTAAATTATAATTTCTTAAACTTGATTTTCCAATCGCAGAATTTACTTTCTTGATCATAATTAATGTCTACATATATATTAAAAGGAATATTCAAATGAAATTTTAAACTTTATACAATTCGGAGCCTATAAGTTAGTCAGTAAGATTTTTCAAAAATAAATTTTTCACAGTACCAACAACTGTTAGCCACTATTTTGAGTGTTATAGCATTTTTCTATGGGGTACTGCATAGGGGACAAGAACGGGAACCCTATTAAAAAATTAGTGTACATTTAGATTGTGATTTCCTCTTAGGCTAGTTGCTATGTGTAAGTATGTTGTCATGAAGGAAACTTAAAGAAGACAAAATATCTAGTGGCTTAGGCACGATATCCTATTGCAAAATTATTAATTTTTACAAAAACTTTTGGTAATGTCTGACAAAATCAATTATGTATTCCTAAAAAAAGGGTCTACGTTAAAATTAAAAAAATGTGTTTTTATGCAATTGATAACATATATATTGATAATATTGCAATAAGTGATTCTGCTGTCTCCGGAGAAAAATTGTATTATTATAGGCGATTAAATATGATTCGTACCTTTGTCCCCAGTTTTGATTTAAAACTAGTTCGACATTTTATAATAATTAAAACAGTTGTTTTTATTGAAAACATTATTTTGTAAAAAATTTAATAACGAAAATTTTGATTACTCGTTTAATTTTTTAATCTATTTTAGCTTTATCTAGGTATAGTTTGGCATTATGAGAAATTTGCATCACACACAAATGTACAACGTAATAACAATTTACTAAAATAAAATAATGTTGCATAACTAATCAAATAAGTCATTAAATTTTTATGTAGAGAAAAGTTTAAATTTTATATATTTTCAAAATAATATACTAGTATTTTTATTATACCGTTTCTCAGATTGATAATCACAGAAGATATGAATAAATATGTATGCATAAAGATATTTCAGCATTACACTTTCAATATATACTATATAATACTTTGTGATAACAATCAATTATGTAGTATGCTAGAATTTATAATGTATAAATCGAAATAAATGAAACTGTTTTTGCACTGTCTAGCGTATAAAGCAGGGTTCAATTAGAAATCATTAATAGTATTGGATGCTCTATTATGTGCCATTTTCCACTTGTAACCCATCGATTTCGTTCAACTGTGTTGTGTGAACGATTAACATGTTTGATGAGGAAAAGAGGGGAAGGGAGGT